>OY744559.1:0-267421 GCA_963556235.1 Cryptophagus acutangulus | reverse complement strand
TAAAATTAAAAACACAATTGTTTTATTTGGTACCGTATCTTTTTGGTACCGTATTTGTAATATTTGGTACCGTATCTTCCACAGCTTTATCAATTGCATTCAATGACTGTTTTCCGAAACGCGACATTTTTGACTTTGACAGATTTAGTATTTTGTTTTCAACAATCGTTGCTCATAGATACGCAATTCTATTGCAATTTGATTAAAAAATATCAAAAACTTTTTGAATTCTGATCAATTTTTGTAAGTGTATTGGTGCGATTTTCTTACCGAATCTGCACTCGAGCATGAATTCATATCCTGGAATTTTTTTTATCGTGCATTCCAACAACGTAATCGGGCCCTCGTGTTCCACTCGGGCCGATTAATACGTTGTTGAAATGCACTCAAAAAAATTTCCGGATAGAATTCATGCTCTTGTGAGATTACAAGTGAAAAAAAAATGTATGCAATGATTGTTTCTGAACTACAAAATGGATTTATTTTTGATTTTTTTTGCAATTGATTTTGCAAAAATCAATCTCTCATCAATCAATCATTATTTTTGATTTTGATTTTGCGCTCGAAATACACACAAGATTTTTCCTACAATCGATTTTAAATTAAATTTTTGTTGCAAAAATGTAAAATTAATATTTTGACGACAAATAAAAATGTGATTATATCATCGGCAACCAAGAAACGCTAATTTCTAAAAACAAAAACTATTGTTTTACTGCATTGTTTTGATTTAGCGAGCGGGAAAATCAGCAAAAAGATCTAGAGCGGGAAAGTGACAACTCCTCGGAAAACGCCAACTTTTCGTTGTCAAATGAAAGCACAAAGGCTTACTTTTATATGCGATTGTAGGAAATAGCTATTTGTGTATTAAGAGCGCAAAGTGATACTTTGCGCTCGAAATACACACAAGATTTTTCCTACAATCGATTTTAAATTGAATTTTTGTTGCAAAATTGTAAAATTAATATTTTGACAACAAATAAAAACGTGATTAAATCATCGGTAACCAAGAAACGCTGATTTATAAAAACAAAAACTATTGTTTTACTGCATTGTTTTGATTTAGCGAGCGAGAAAGTCAGCAAAAAGATCTAGAGCGGGAAAGTGACAACTTCTCGGAAAACGCCAACTTTTCGTTGTCAAATGAAAGCATAAAAGCCTACTTTTATATGCGATTGTAGGAAATAGTTATTTAAGTATTAAGGTCAGTAAGTGCATACTACCGGTGGAGGGTGTGCACGGTATTTTGTAAAAGTAACCTACTATGATTATTATAAAATCAGTAAGCATGTCAAATTACACGATCGTGCAAAAAGTAAATTTAAAGAACTTTTTTCTTAAGTTTTTCTCAGATCAACGCCCGATACCGGTAGGGCACTTACTGACCGCAATGCTTATTACGTTTTTTGCACGATCAAGCACATAAGAAAATTACTATTTGATTAATAAATTACAAATGTAATAAATTAATTTTTATCAAGTAGCATATGGTTTGGTTACTACTGTCATTTAATAAGTGAATTAATAATTTCCAATTAGTTTCTTAATTATTTGATCAGAAATAGGAGACAGTGATGATTCGGATGTTGATAGTGCGTGGAACATACGATGTTCAGCAATTATTCCTGAAAAATCTAAAGAACGCAATTAATTGAATCGATTAAAAAAAAAACAAAAAATTGAATTGCGTTTACTTACCGCATCCCGTGCGGTAAGCAAACTTACCGCACGGTATTTTGTAAAAGTAACCTACTATGATTATTATAAAATCAGTAAGCATGTCAAATTACACGATCGTGCAAAAAGTAAATTTAAAGAACTTTTTTCTTAAGTTTTTCTCAGATCAATATTGTTTTGCAATATTATTCTGATTGCAAAAAAAAATACAAACTCAAATTACAATTTACGTAAATGTCACTGTCATCGTATTTTTCACTGATTGTGTATGAATTTGTACCAATATGAATTACCAACACATGACTGATATGATGCAAGTGTATTTTGAGTGTCGTAAAAATTCTGGTGCAGCTGTAGGGTTGTATTCATATATTCATATTGATTCAAATTCATACACAATCAGTGAAAAATACGATGACAGTGACATTTACGTAAATTGTAATTTGATTTTCGTATTTTTTTTTTTGCAATCAGAATAATATGGCATAGCAATATTGATCTGAGAAAAACTTAAGAAAAAAGTTCTTTGAATTTACTTTTTTCTGATTAGTACTAGAAGAAAAGCAAGTTGTGATACATTTTTGAATCCAGAAAAATATTTTTCAACAAAAAAAAAATAAAAAAATTACTTTTCTATTTTAAATAAAAAGTTGTAGAATGTTACTGGTCCTGAGAATAATATTTAATAATAGTGTTTATATTGTTGTAGTTATAAGTTTGATTACCCGATACCATAGTTCGAGACTTAATTATCGAGAAGCCGAGAATTTGCGCTAATATTTTAGATGAGGGATGAACACGTGGTTCTAACCTTAAAAACTTCCGCGAATCAACCTGACAAAATATGAATAGTGTCTACCGAGAATCAACACCCGTGAGTGAGAATAACGCGAGACAAATGATTACTAACATGTCGCGAGTTTGTAATTGGAACGCGTCCTGTTCTATTCAGTACCAGAGCCAAAATGCGCAAATGACGGGACTGCCACTAGGAAACGCGAATACTTTTAATGTGAACCAACCGAGTTACGACCGCCGCGATTACGAGTTCGAGAATTGCGCGTACGTCCCACCCGGTAGTGAGCCTGCTCAAAATTTCGCTCATACCGAGCAACCTTACGATCGAGTGTTTACAATGATGAACGAGATGATGAGACACAATATGAATTTAACGCAGCAGCTTATCCAAGGAAATGCTGCAACGCGCGAGTTTCACGTGATGCCCGATTTTTCAAAAACAATTCGAATGTTTAATGGAGAAAAAAACCACTGGAAGCCAAGCTTTGGCTTGAACAAGTTGAGTTGGCCGCTATTGCTAATAGATGGCCTGATGCTTTTATTCTTCAGACTGTGAAGTGCCAACTTCAAGGTGCAGCTCGTGCAAGGTTTTTAGGAAAGCAAAGGCAAAAAGAGATTCACGATTGGATGAGTTTTAGACGCGCATTTCGAGCTACGTTTATTCGCGAAATAAGCAAAGCTGAAGCGTGGGACCGAATGAACAAGCGAATTGAAAACGTTAACGAAAGTACAGCCGCGTATTTTCATCATAAAATTAGATTGTGTCGACCATTAGATTTATCGTTTAAAAAAATTAAAGAACAAGTAGCACCCGGTCTGCGATCTAGAGATTCGATGCTACATGTGATCGCGTCACGAGAACGAAGACGAAATGTTTGCTGATTTAGAAAGCCTTGAGCGCACGATTAACGCGCACCAAAGAACGCACACAACTGAACGAAAATCTATGCCATGGAAGAAAAGTGAAAATGAGAATACCCGAAAAGTCGAGATGACAGAAGTTAAGAAAAAAGAAAGTTTTGCCCGAGTTTTTGCGACAGATGTAAAATGTTACAATTGCCAAGGTCAAGGTCACTATGCAAGTAGTTGTCCACATGAGAAGCGAGAACGAACGTGTCGTAATTGCAAGGAGAAAGGTCACGGAACCAAATATTGCCAAAACCACGACAATTGGCCTCTGGAAATGTCAACTTGTTACTTGTTGCCTCTGGAAATGTCAACCAGGTATCATCCCTGCATAAATATCTAAAGAGTGTTATTGTAAGCGGTCGAGCCTTGATTGCGATGATAGATACCGGAAGTTCCGATTCCACTATAAAATCTACCGTAGTAATTGCTGAGGGCTTTAATGTCGAACGAATTAGTAGCGAGCTTCGAGGATTCGGCGATACGAATATTGTGAAATCAGTAGGGATTGTGCGAGCCGATATAAGCGTGGATGAAGTTGTCGGTCGAAATGTGAGCGTGCGAGTGGTGCTTGATAATGTCCAACTGTGGGACATGATCATTGGTCGATCTTTTACCGAGATGGAGCACGTCGCTTATGTGAAAGTAAATGACAGTTTAATGTTTCGAGACAAAGAAATGCTTGGATTTTTGAAAATAGATTGTGAAAGTTTATCGAAGTCGGTACGTCCAAAAGTTTTAAATGAAGAAACTGTTGCGCCTGCGTCAATGAATTTTATCGATGTGCGAGTCGGAGATTGTGAGTTACCGTTAAGCGTTTGTAACTTAAGTGAAACGTTCAAAACAGTTACTATTGAAGAAGCGCTTGATTCTTGAGTTTTCTCCATTGAATCAGCCGTGGAAATTCAACCAAGGTCTAAGCCAATCACCGAGGACGAAATTGTGACTGACGAAAATGTCACTTTGGAACAGCGCACCGAACTGCTGCAGCTATTGAATGCGAATCGACATTGCATTGCGAAAGATCTGAGTTAATTAGGTCGTACTAGTTTGATCGAGATGGCATTGTGACCAAGCCAAATTCAGTACCCGTAAGTGCTAAGCCATACAAAGCTACGTGAAATGAGCGCGATCAAATAAAAGAAATTGTGGACGATTGGAAACGAGCTGGGATTGAGACACACACGACTTCCCCATACGCAAGTCCAGTTCTGCTTGTCAAGAAGAAAACCGGTGAGTCTAGGTTAGTTAGTGATCGATTATCGTCGACTTAATGCTCAAACCGACCGTATTCATTATGCGTTACCTAATATTGATGAGTATTTAGAAGCAATGTCCGGCGCGCAAATTTCTGCGACTTTAGACTTAGCGCACGGTTATTTACAGTTGCCGATGAAACCCGAAGCGCGTTCGAAAACAGCATTTAATACTCCAGATTGTACGGGGTAATTTACGAGAGTCGTGTTTGGATTAATGAACGCCCCGTTAACTTTTCAAAGTTAATGGAAATAGCAAGAATTAATCGATATAATTCGACATGTAATTTTAACGTTAGGCAACGCGGGTTTGACGATTAAGATCTCAAAATGTAAATTTGAAATACATAAAATCGATTTTCTTGGTTTTAAAATTAGTGCTAAAGCAATTGAACCCGGATCAAATAAAGTAATCGCGATTTCTAAGTTTGAACCACCGCGAGATGTACATGCGTTTCGTCGTTTTTTCGGGTTGACAATTTTCTTTAGACGTTTTGTACTAAGATTTGCGAAAATTGCCACGCCACTTACTAAGCTTATCCGTAAAGATTGTAAGTTTGAATGGTCGAAATGCATGAAGCTGCTTTTGAGAAGCTAAAATTACTTCTTACTTCAAGTCCAGTATTACGTGTATATTCACCGATCGCGACTAATACTGAGTTACATACAGATGTAAGTGCTGAAGGCCTAGGCGCGATGATGTTACAGTCAGATGAGAATGACGTGATGCATCTAATGTACGCGATAAGCCGTAGAACTTCGGATGTTGAGTCATCGAATTCGAGTAGTCACATAATTTGAGTAAACTCGAATTAATAGCCATAAGTTCTAGTATTTTTGAACACTAACAAGACAAAATACCCTCAAGTCCCGAGATGGTCGAGTTCGTTAAGTGAGTATAATTGATTGATCGATCTATATTCGTCATCGAAAAGGCGATATTATGCGTCACGTTGATGCATTATCGAGAGCACCCGTTAATAATCGAGATGATAATGCAGAAATGATGATTATTTTGTCTAGTGAAGACGAGATTTTACTGCATCAAAGAACTGATGAACGTCTTAAACAATTGATTGATATATTGGAAAAATTGGAAAACGAACGGACGAAACATGAACGTGGAGCAGTGCAAGAATTTAAGTTAGACAAAGGACTGTTGTACAAGATAGAAGAACGCGGAGAACAAAAAGTTTATTTGTATGTGGTACCGAGCATCATGCGTAAAGCATTAGCTAGTCAATTTCATGACTTGTCGAGTCATTTAAGATTAAATAAAATGCTTACGCGAATGAGACAGTATTATTTCTTTCCAAAAATGCAAGCTTATATGAAACAACACATCCAGCAGCGTCTTCCGTGCATTTTAAGTAAGCGTCCGACGGGAAAGAAGCAAGGTTTGTTGCATCCAATTCTGCCAGGATCCAGACCCTTTTGCTGTGATTCATGTAGATCATGTTGGACCGTTTGTGACTGCAATTCGTAATAACAAATACATATTTGCGATAATAGATAATTTGACAAAGCATGTAACGGTAGAAGCTGTCAAGAGTACAGACACAGTTGCTACTGTCAAGAAAATGGAAAAGTTTGTAAGTCAATTTGGGGCGCCGATACGCATTATAAGCGATCGTAGAACTTGTTTCACGTCTGACAGTTTTTGAAAGTTTTGCAAAAAACATGAAATTCGACATACATTAAACTCAAGTCGGCATCCAGAAGCTAATGGTCTGGTAGAAATATTAAATATAACGTTAATACCTCCAATGATGTCATCATCAAATCAAAAAAATGATTGGGATCAAGAACTGAAACATATTGAAGAAGATTTGAATTGTACTATTAATAAACCGACAGGTAAACCCCCTTATGAAGTTCTGTACGAATACTTACCGCGGTTTAACGAGGGACCTGTAAGCAAACTTACCGAAAATTGCGAAACATATCGATGTCCAACTGAAATACAAGAAGTGCGAGCTAACATAGAAGTCGCACAACGAAAGTATAAAGCGAGAACTGACAAGAAACGAATTCTAGGAGTAACTTTTGAAATTGGAGATATTGTTTACGCAAGCGTGAAGCCAATCGCGACAGGTGAGAGTACAAAATTGCAATTCCGTTATCGAGGTCCATATGTAGTGATTCGAAAAATACCAGGTGATACTTACGAAATTTTGGCTCTTCGGAATAAACGAAAACAAAAGTATCGTTTGACTGCGCACGCGAGTCAGTTAAAAATTTGGCAAAATCAGTTCGACGCTGAGCCAACAAATTCCGACAACAAAGAAGACTATGAAAACCTAGAAACTGGATTGGACGAAATAGAAGATGGTGTGGACGTTGCAACTCAGTGTAAAAATGCGCTAAATGAAGTGCGACCGAAACGTCATATAAAGAAACCGGTATATCTTGCTAGTTATGTTTAGTTTTGCGAGTTTAAAGAAAAAGTGTTTAAAACTGATGTGCGTTAATTAATTTTGATTTAGGTATTTGGGAATTTTGTAAACATATAACATAATAACATAATATTTAACATAATATTTCAACACATATTCAAAACATATTAACATAATATTTCATATTATGTTAACATGTTAGTTTAAGAAAGTTTTATAAATTTGACATATCATTCTTGAGGGACCAAGAAAATTTAGGATGTCCGAGTCTTAGGGAATTTGTAGCTAGTAAGTTTGACAGTTGTTGGTAGGCTCGAATTCTAGAATAAGAACGAGAGAGAGAGAGTGATAGATATAGAAAGCGTGTAGAATGTTACTGGTCCTGAGAATAATATTTAATAATTAGTTGATATTGTTTAATAATAAATAGTGTTTATATCGTTGTAGTTATAAGTTTGATTACCCGATACCATACTTCGAGACTTAATTATCGAGTAGCCAAGAAATTACGCTAATAATACGAATATATATTATATTAGCGATGTACCAATTATCAATGTCAGCATACTATTGCTATTAACCTTTTACGTATAATATTGCTATATTGCTATCCTGTAATCGTGTTACAATTCCGGTGTCAATAAACATGATTGCAAATGGATCTCTTTTTTGTTTAAGTAATAATAATTCAATCATGCAATCACATCAGAAATATATGACAATATAATATTGGTTCTCCTCTTTGGGAACATCTTGTAATTAGTTTAGATTATGACTTTTAATTATATTGTTAAGTCACTACTGTTTTTATTTTTGTCTAACTTAGATCAGTTCGCTATATTATAGATTTAATAAACTATAAGTATAATTAATATTGTCGGCTTTTATGGAACCAAAGCAACCCAACATCTGTGTTTAAAGAGCGGATGACCTCCTACGAAGCAAGGCAATATAGGGACAAAAATGTGCACAATTGGTTCGCTAGAATAAAGGTGCTAGTGGGGAATGACAATTTTGGTTCCACACTAGACAATATCTTCAGAGTTACATTTTTGACGGGACTGAAGAAAGAAGCGGTTCAGAATTGGCTTTTGGAGGAAAAGAGGACAAGGATCTGGAACATTTGGTTAATTTATCACGTATAAAAGAGAGCACTATTCATGGAGAATCGGGGTGTAGTGTTCAATTTCATGAACATTAAAAAAAGCATTTCCCAGAGAGAGTACCACGTAGAAATGACGGCTGCCATGTTAATCAACAGCAGACGAGCAAGAAGAAGATGCGGGCGTATCAACTAACAGGGATGGAGAGGGAACCTCAACACCATTCTAGCCTTTGTACGGTGTGTGGAACCGCGCATGCAAATATACAAAGATGCAAATACAGGCGCTACCGCTGCAATTTATGTAAAAATATTGAAGTCTGGCGATATGTTTATTTTTTGTAGGGCCCGACCATTACTGTTGATGTACTGCAAAGATGTTAAGATCCAGTTGGAGAAAATGCAGGGCAAAGAGCTCGTTGAGCCAGTAATGTCAGCCAGAATGGGTGACTCCAATAGATGAAACCTTAAGGCTTTGTGTTGATTATAAAACGACAATTAATCCTTGTTTGGAGCAGGTAAAGCACCCACTAACAAAAATTGAGAAGGGGTTCGATAAGCTAAAAAAAAAAGATTTTGATACGAAGTTAGATTTTAGCACGGCATACCACCAATTTGTTTTAAAAGAAAAGTCTCACACGTACACTACTTAGAGTACGCATAAAGGTTTGTTCAAATGGAGGAAATTACTAATGGGTGTTCAACAAGTAACTAATTAAATAAAACCATTCAAACAATGACGTACGAATATCAAAAAACCAAATTGTTTGGTATATGCAATGATATCGAATCCAAACAGGGTAAATTTTACTGGAGCGATCTCAAAAAACTATCACGGTATAAAAAGACATTTAGCATCTCGAATTTAATATACAACGGCACTGAATAGAATACTGACGAAGACAAAGTAAACCTATTTGCTAACCATTTTGAAAACGCTTTTACACCTACTGACAACATTAATTTTGGCAACGATCATTTCATATGGATAAATAATTGGTACAATCACGATTTCAAGGTGTTGGGTTGCTAAGGTCGTGTTGAATAAAAATCGACGAACTTGATATATTAAGTTTTAATTAAACTACAATATAATAATTAAAAACTGATCTTGTTAAATCGAAAGTAAAAATGTAAGTGTTCTGTAATAAAATAATTATGTTAAAACTAATGCTTAACAAAAAAGTTTCCCAAGTGGGGAACCAATAGAAGTTCATACTAAAATTCTCCGTAATTGCATTTTGCCAATATGAGAATAAGAAAAATGCTTATTTGATGGAAAAGAAACACATGTTAACATGAGTTTTACTGGATTTGCATAGTATGTGCATTTACACGAGAATTGTAATATGATTACAATCGATTACAATTACACGTATCTTATTTATTGTAAAACACTACATTTGAAATACATGCTAAATGTAAAAATGATAAAGTAACGAAATGTGACATGAGTAATATAAGATCGTACATGAGTTCATACAATGTATAACGTATGATAAAGGGTTGTATGGTTGGTCCTCAACACCTGAGGAAATTTGTACCTCGGATTAGTACAATTTTCACTAACAGTAGCTGTTTTTTCAGTTATTTTGATATTACTTAATTCAATTTCAGGCGTTAAATTTTGTTTAAACTATCTTATAATTCTTCTATAACCATAAAAGTAAATAATCAAAAACATGATTAATACTAATACTAATATAACATAATAAGACAAATGAGAATAATATTGTTTATCTCCTAACTTAACACTTTGTTCTTCTTTTTCTAAGTGTAAAATATCTGTACTTATTTTATCTAGAAACGTATGATCCAGTGAAGACAAAACAGTACTAGAATTATTGTTCTTAAAATTAATATGTTTAAATAGCTTATTACTATCTATATTTAACCTAGATATTTTCACGGTAAGCATATAATTTAGTTTTACAGAGCTTTCATACTCGATATGTGGATGTAAAATGAAATTTTTTGTTTGAGCCACACAATTTTTATTTAATTGAAATATATCTGTTCCTTTAAGCGATATAGTAGTTCTTTCGCGATCTATGCATTTTATTTCAAGAATTTCGGTTTGCGATGCCACATAAATCCAAGCGTTGATTGTCATGAGCTGTATAAAAATAGAGTTTCCTAATCGAATGAGTTTTTTTATTACAGTTTAGTGGTATATCGAAAGGATATAAAAACAGAACTGCTCCACAATCTGCGTTAGAATTGAGCAGTGACAATGGTTTAATTTGTTTGCCTACACAATTTTGAAACTCTGCTAAATTCATCAAATAATATTGCTGTTTACTAGCATCAATTGCAAGAAAATCATTTTTGAGTAAAATGAAAGAAAATATATCATTGGAGATATAGTTTGGCATACTAAAAAGCTTGTAGACATCAAAATTTTTAATATTAACTAAAGGTATTTTTTGCACGATCGTGTAATTTGACATGCTTACTGATTTTATAATAATCATAGTAGGTTACTTTTTTGCACGATCGTGTAATTTGACATGCTTACTGATTTTATAATAACCATAGTAGGTTACTTTTACAAAATACCATGCGGTAAGTTTGCTTACCACACGCGATGCGGTAAGTAAACGCAATTCAATTTTTTGTTTTTTTTTTAATCGATTCAATTAATTGCGTTCTTTAGATTTTTCAGGAATAATTGCCGAACATCCTATGTTCCACGCACTTTCAACATCCGAATCATCACTGTCTCCTATTTCTGATCAGTTAATTAAGAAACTAATTGGAAATTATTAATTCACTTATTATATGACAGTAGTAACCAAACCATAATATGCTACTTGATAAAAATTAATTTATTACATTTGTAATTTATTAATCAAATAGTAATTTTCTTATGTCCTCGATCCTGCAAAAAACGTAATAAGCATTGCGGTCATTAAGTGCCCTACCGGTATCGGGCGTATTGGAGATCTCGACTACGTCTCGATCTCCAAACACACCCTCTACCGGTAGTATGCCCTTACTGACCTTAATACTTAAATAACTATTACAAAATACCGTGCGGTAAGTTTGCTTACCGCACGGGATGCGGTAAATAAACGCAATTCAATTTTTTGTTTTATTTTAATCGATTCAATTAATTGCGTTCTTTAGATTTTTCAGGAATAATTGCCGAACATCCTATGTTCCACGCACTTTCAACATCCGAATCATCACTGTCTCCTATTTCTGATCAGTTAATTAAGAAACTAATAGGAAATTATTAATTCACTTATTAAATGACAGTAGTAACCAAACCATATGCTACTTGATAAAAATTAATTTATTACATTTGTAATTTATTAATCAAATAGTAATTTTCTTATGTCCTCGATCCTGCAAAAAACGTAATAAGCATTGCGGTCAGTAAGTGCCCTACCGGTATCGGGCGTATTGGAGATCTCGACTACGTCTCGATCTCCAAACACACCCTCTACCGGTAGTATGCCCTTACTGACCTTAATACTTAAATAACTATTACAAAATACCGTGCGGTAAGTTTGCTTACCGCACGGGATGCGGTAAGTAAACACAATTCAATTTTTTGTTTTATTTTAATCGATTCAATTAATTGCGTTCTTTAGATTTTTCAGGAATAATTGCCGAACATCCTATGTTCCACGCACTTTCAACATCCGAATCATCACTGTCTCCTATTTCTGATCAGTTAATTAAGAAACTAATTGGAAATTATTAATTCACTTATTAAATGACAGTAGTAACCAAACCATATGCTACTTGATAAAAATAAATTTTTGCAATTTGCGATTAAAATGGCATCTTTTTAGTTGCCATTTTTGATATTGAAACAGCCTTCTTTTTTTTACTGTTCTAAAAAAAGCGTGAAAAAAAGTTTTTTTCACTCTTTTTCTACTTTTTTTCATTCTTTTTACTTTTTTTCATTATTTTAAAAATTGCTAAAAGCGTGGCAAAAAGTTATAAAACCGCAATGTTTTTTTTATTAACAATATTAATTGTACAATTAGTAAGATTATTTAACTGAACAAGAACATATAAGCCACATTTTCATTAAATTTGAGTTAGCAAACACTTCTATTCGATTTGAATTATGTGACGGAAGCTGTTTGATTTTTCGTTCCTAGGGGCGATTTCAATTGTTTTATCAATGTTTGCTCTAATTAATAACAAATTAAGCTTGAATCAAGCAACCGATCGTCATCTGATTATTAACTAATCTTTAATATTTTTATATTTTAATTAAAAATTGCAAAAAATAGTGTATACAACACGAGCAAAATTAGTTATTTTTTCACTTGTCGTATTGTCCAACTCGACTGACGCCTCGTTGGACAAATTTACGACTTGTGAAAAAATAACTTACATTTTGCTACTTGTTGTATAAATAACTATTATTACATTTGTAATTTATTAATCAAATAGTAATTTTCTTATGTCCTCGATCCTGCAAAAAACGTAATAAGCATTGCGGTCAGTAAGTGCCCTACCGGTATCGGGCGTATTGGAGATCTCGACTACGTCTCGATCTCCAAACACACCCTCTACCGGTAGTATGCACTTACTGACCTTAATACTTAAATAACTATTTTGCACGATCGTGTAATTTGACATGCTTACTGATTTTATAATAATCATAGTAGGTTACTTTTACAAAATACCGTGCGGTAAGTTTGCTTACCGCACGGTATGCGGTAAAGGATGCGGTAAGTAAACGCAATTCAATTCAATTTTTTTTTTTTTTTTTAATCGATTCAATTAATTGCGTTCTTTAGATTTTTCAGGAATAATTGCCGAACATCCTATGTTCCACGCACTTTCAACATCCGAATCATCACTGTCTCCTATTTCTGATCAGTTAATTAAGAAACTAATTGGAAATTATTAATTCACTTATTAAATGACAGTAGTAACCAAACCATATGCTACTTGATAAAAATTAATTTATTACATTTGTAATTTATTAATCAAATAGTAATTTTCTTATGTCCTCGATCGTGCAAAAAACCTAATAAGCATTGCGGTCAGTAAGTGCCCTACCGGTATCGGGCGTATTGGAGATCTCGACTACGTCTCGATCTCCAAACACACCCTCTACCTGTAGTATGCACTTACTGACCTTAATACTTAAATAACTATTTCAGTTGTTGACGAAACTGGAAATGATGTGTGACGACACACATTGTACGTTGGGAGTATTGTGTGTTGTCAATCACATAGTTGCTCCCACCCACTCGTTTCCTGCTGGTAGATAAGGATCTGCTAGGTCTCTTTCCGCTGAACGCTACTGCTGAAGACTGCGCTTGCTGTGCGTCCTATTCCTGCTATTAATATTCGCTAGTGGTAGTACTTTGTACGTTACGGTTTTGTTAAGAACCTTTATGGTCTGCTAACCTGGTCTTGCAGGTAAGGAAATGTTCACTAAATTGTATCAAATCGGGCTTTTGCCGTTTAACACCTCACGCGGTTAAATTAAAGTTATGTCGGCTGGCTTTCGCTGCCGCCACGCTTGCTTTAACTGAAAACTAATTTGTTGTGCCTTGCAGAATTGTTTTGTACTGTACGTTTGTGAATAAACGTTTTATACTGGGTTTACTTGGCGAGTTTTGTCCCCTTTCTTGCCACCGATTCCTACTTATTACAACTTTGGCGCCCAACGTGGGGCAAGAAGGCGATTTTGCAAGTAAATCCGGTGAAGATGAACGTGGCGCACACCCCACGGGGTAGCAACCGCTACCCGCTTCGTTCAAGAGGAACCGAACAGAGGAGAAGGACGTTATCACTAAGTCAGGCGTATCCTACAAATCCTAAGGAAAACGAGACGCTGGCAAACAATAACTCCTGCCCAACGTCAACAATAGTTATAGGGGCACAAGAATCGGCGTCAGCCCAACCGCCACCATATACCACAGCCTTTACCGTATCGCTTGATGGCAGGGACTTACCACACGTTGAGACGGTAAATCATCAATTCTCACAAGGTGCCATTCCAAAGACAACTATCTACAACGACAAGGGTATAAGAAATTTTGATTTTACGTTTCCTGTTCGAACGCGAGGAACCCAAGACTACCGTCACAGTCGGTATAATGCCGGCGGGGGGTATTCGACATTAGCCACTGCAGGTGCGCAGAGTAACTATAATGTAGCTGGTGATTTCGGGTTGCAACGTGCTACCAATTTTGTAACCACAGATGGTAACTCTAACCACATTCCGGCATACTTTTTCTGTCAAAATTTAAATGTAGGCCAGCCCCCATCAGGTGCTGCCACATGCAATTACAGGCCTCAAAATATGGCCAGTTTGTGAGTGGATCCCCACCTTTGGTTACGGGCATGATGCCTAATTATAGTAATAGTTTAAACACACCAAATATTGGCTATCAAAACCATGTAATGCTAACACCTCCAGCCTCACTGGCAGATGTCAGCAAATTGATACCAAACTTTGATGGAGCCACGGTCCATCCTGTCGAATTCTTAGAGATTTTAGAGAGCGTGGCTGCGGGTCGAGTGTTACAGACACAAACCTTACCGGTTTTATTGCGAAATTTGTTTAAAGGCCCAGCACAAAATTGGGCCCAAGCTTTTTTAGGAACGTTTACCTCCTACTTAAATTTTAAAGTTGCGTTTATAGAGCACTTTTGGGGGGTGGAACGGCAAATGAGGGTCAAGTTTGAAATAGAAAGCGCGAAGTACCAGTACGGGTCTTACGTAGAGCATTTCCTTACCTATGCAGCAAAGTTTTCGGCTAAGCTTTTTTCTGAAAACCCTCTGCCCAGGCCGTCCAACACTGGGTTTCAGCCTAATGCTCAAAACTACCAGTTTCGTAGAAGAGAAAACCATCATAACAACCATTTTAGTCCTGACAAAAAGATTTCCGTTTTGGAAGTAGCCGAGTCAGACCAGCTCCCCGAGCCGTTTCCATCTGAGTCGGAAAACTACATGAAACGGTACTGTATGGACGGCAGTACCAGTATTTCCCCCGACAATTCAGGGAGTTCAGGGGCCAATTTTAAAATCAATTTAATCAATAATTCAGTAGATTATTTGCGAGAAGAATGTGATTTTTTGCACCCCGTACAAGCCGCTAAGTCTCCGGTTGTGACACTTAGTTTGTATGGCATTAACCGGCCAGCGTTATTCGACACCGGTAGCGAGGTACCTGTGATCTCACAATCACTGTGGGACCAGGTAGCTATGCTCGATCAACACGCGCCCCTTTTTCACGTTTCAGGCGTTCGAGTATCTGGCGCTTTCAGGGCAAAGTAGAGGCGGATCACCCATCAGGTTTTACTGTCTTTTAAGTTACAAAATCTAAAATTTGAACATGAGTTTTTGGTCATTCCGGATTTAGTATATTCCATAATACTGGGTGTTGATTTTTTTAAAAGCATTAACGCTAGGGTTGATATAGGGTAATCCCAAATGCCAGTTTCTGTAAATGGGAAGTGAGAAACAACCGCTAATAGAATGTGTACATCAATTTTTACCACCCGAACCACCCGCGTTACGTAGGTTGTCCGTGAACCAAGGTCACCCTCTATTACACGGAGACTTTTCAAGCTTAGTGGACATAACTTTAAAACATACGTTAAAAGAGACAGACCTGTCCAAAGCCGAAAAACCGCAGTTTGCAGAACTTCTAAAATCTTTTGCTCCAGTCTTTTCAGACAGACCTGGTTTAACTAATCGCTAAGTGCACGAAATCCACATGTTAGACGATAAACCGTTCCAACAAAAGGCGCATCCGATACCCTTTGCACATCGTGCAGCGGTACAACAAGAATTCGATAAAATGTTAGAGTACGGCACCATCGAACGAGCTAACACCTCGTATAGTTCACCTTTGGTCACTGACGTGAAAAAGAATGGTTCGGTACGCGTGTGTCTCGACGCGCGGTTGCTTAATAAAGGTATGGCGCCAGATATAAAGTAGCCGCAACCGGTGGAAGATATAATTCACGGGCTTCACCAAGTAAAATACATGAGCTCGTTGGATCTGACAAACTCCTATTTTCAAATACCGTTTCGCGAACAAGACCGAAAATATACTGGATTTTTACACGGGAATAAATCCTACCAATTTCGAGTCCTATCTTTCGGCCTGAAGACAGCGGTCGCGAGTTTTTCGCGGTGCATCGACTTGGTTTTAGGACCTGAACTTTGGTCTTTTGTGGTCTCATATGTAGACGACCTGTTAATTTACTCCGAATCGTTTGAAGATCACTTGCAACACATTCGTTCTGTGTTACAGCGTCTTGCGGATGCCGGGTTTACGTTGAGATTTAATTAATGCAAATTTTGTAGGGCACAAATGAATTTCTTGGGATACCTCGTCAGTAAAGATGGAATAAAAGTCGATCCTGCACGCGTTCAGGCTATTAAAGACTTTCCCACCCCTACAAATATAAAGAAAGTACAAGCTTTTTTGGGACTATGCAATTTCGATAGGGCGTTTAGCGAGCATTTTGCTACTTTGTCAGAACCCCTAGTAATGCTCCTCCGTAAAAAGAGTAGTTGGGTCTGGGGCCAACCCCAGGCAGGTGCTTTTCAGGCTTTAAAAGATACTCTGGCAAAAGAAACTTATTTGTGGCATTCCTCTTTTACTCAAATGTTCTTCGTTCAGACCGACGCAAGCGATTTTGGACTGGGCGCAGCGCTCTATCAAGAGCAAGGTGGACAAAAGCACTACGTCGCCTACGCTAGTCGCTTACTATTAGAACGGAAGCGAAACTACAGCATTCCAGAAAAGGAAGCTTTAGCAGTGGTTTGGGTCTTACAGAAGTGGGGTATTTATCTTCTCGGGCGTAAGTTTACGGTGCGCAGTGAACATCGCAGCTTAACATATTTGTCGACTTGTAGGCTGTTGTCTGCTCGGATCACGCGGTGGGTTTTAGCTTTACAGGAATTCGACCATCATATCGAGTACATTTCTGGGCAGTCAAATGTAGTTCCAGACGTAATGTCTAGGCACCTTTCTCCTAGGCCCTATAAGCCATCGAGCAAGGTCTTCCAACTTCTATCTCTGTTACCTTTACCAAAAGATTTCCTAGAAGTGAAAGATAGGCTTCCAGTAGAGCAAAGGGCTGATCCTAAGCTCGTTTGTATCATAGACCAATTGCTGTTACCAGTACCGGACGAAAAATTGCAAGCTAGATTTTTCCTCCAAGGACAAATTTTGTTTCACAGTCGAGGAGAGAATGAACAACCCTTACTGTGTGTTTTGTCGGTAGAATTTGCTGTTATAAATTCTTTATTTCATGGGTCCACGAATTGTGGGGGATTGGGAAAACAATGCACAATTTATTGAATACTCTTTATCTTTATTAATTACGTCATACAACAGGTAATTAAAAAAACACGGAATAACCGCAATCAGAAACTAAAACTACTAATAATACAATAAAACATTTGTATCGAAAGGCGAGCAAAATCTGGAAACGGCGAGCAAAATCTGGCGCCTCGGATAAGGGATGACTCGCGCACCCGAAAAGTTATCTCTATTCATCTGATACGTGCAACTAACCTGAATTTGACGATAATTATCCCCAAAATGCTTAATAACACAACCGATATCAATTCGCGCACTCACGCACAGTTTTTGCACTTTCTGCTGAAGGGATGAAGCTGTCCTCTGCGCCTGGGATTGCAGTCGTCCTTCCTTCTTGGCTGACTTGATCCCCTGTTTTACACTCAAGATTATTAATTCACTCCACTTCAATCGCAGTTTCACAAGTTCGCTCTTGTGTTCTTCGCTTATCACCCGTCGCGGGTTCTTCTCTGGATCGAACTGAACTGAACTGACTCTGTCTATTAAACTGGTCTTTTTATACGAAAATAGTTCTTTGTGTGAAAATTATATTTCAATTAAAAGTATCAGTTCACTCGGTTCTTCAGTCCAATAATATAAAAACGAATAATAATTTTACGCCTCACGCTTTAAAAATATTAGCTTTCTTTCATTAGCGTTCTACAGCTACGTGATGTTTATATAAACATTTGTTTATTAATTAATTTTAATGTATAATGAAATGATTTTCAATCGTGTGAACTATTCCACAATTGCCCAATGCTTAACATTGCGAAAGCTTTCCATGCAACTTTACCGCCAAAGAGTGGTCAAACACTTTGCGGCAATTTAATGTAACCCCGTCTCTTTGCTCGGTTCGTCACCCTCAAGCCAACCCCGTTGAGCGAATCATGCGCGAATTGGGACGTCTTTTTTGTCTTTCCACCAGTCAACAGACTTTGCGCCCGTCGAACTGCAGTTAGCGCAGCCTCCAGTTAGTTTGCTGTCGAAGGTCTTGGACTTGCCTAAGTTAGCAGAAAATCATGACCAACATATTAAGCTATTCTTGGCCTGCGAGTCTCTTTTGTCAAGCGCTCGTCGCAGACAGGCACAACGGCCGGCCAAGCTTGTTGTGGATTACGCTATCGGCGATTTAGTCCTGCTAAAGGCGAATCCGGTATCTTCCGCCGTAGATCATGTTACCAAATTTTTTTTGTTATTGTTCGAAGAGCCATACCGCCTGTGTAAGAAACTAGCAGCTAAAACATACATATGACCCGGTTTCAGGTTTAGAGCGAGGCCAAATTCATTCTAGACACTTCAAAGCGTATCGCACAGAAGTGGTCTGATCAGTTGTCTGGGATATTTTTCGGGCGCATTAGTGCTCTTATCGCCATAAAAATAGGGCCAGTTGTGATGACACACATTGTACGTTGGAAGTATTGTGTGTTGTCAATCAAATAGTTGCTCCCACCCACTCGTTTTTTGCTGGTAGAAAAGGATCTACTAGGCCTCTTTCCGCTGAACGCAACTGCTGAAGACTACGCTTGCTGCGCGTCCTATTTCTGCTATTAATATTCGCTAGTGATAGTACTTTGTACGTTACGGTTTTGTTAGGAACCTTTATGGTCTGCTAACCTGGTCTTGCAGGTAAGGAAATGTTCACTAAATTGTATCGATTCGGGCTTTTGCCGTTTAACACCTCACGCGGTTAAATTAAGGTTATATCGGCTGGTTTTCGCTGCCGCCACGCTTGCTTTAACTGAAAACTAATTTGTTGTGTCTTGCAGAATTGTTTTGTACTGTACGTTTGTGAATAAACGTTTTATACTGGGTTTACTTGGCGAGTTTTGTCCCCTTTCTTGCCACCAATTCCTACTTATTACAGATGTTTCCTCAGGTAGAATAGTTCGTAATTTTGTTAATTCGTGCATAAGTATTGAAGGACTTACAATAGTTGGATGTAAATATCCAGTTTGGGCTTTAGTGATAATTTCTAATAAATCTTGTTTTGCTATAGTTTGAGTATAGACTGAATTCAATGAAATGGTTAATTCAGTGATTTTAGATTGAATAATTAAAAAAATTTGTTACATTGTTGATACTCTCAATATTGGTTTTGAGTTCTTTAAAAATTTCGTTTATGTTTTTGATTTTGTTATTGAATGAGTTTATTGTTATTGAATGAGTGAATTGATCGTACCTTTAAAAATCGTGGTTTGTTTTCTATTTCATTATCATAGTATAATGCATCTTCGCTATCCAATGTTGCAAATACTGCTTTGGAAATTTTTCCTACTAAATTAAATAAACCTCGTTTTCGTCTAACATTAATATCATTACTTAGTCCTAACATAGTGCTAATAATATTTTTTCGTTTTATTATAAATTTTAAATTATGCTGATATTGTTCTTTAACAACTTTACATTCATATTGATCCATTATCTGATCTGAAGTTTTCTGAAATTCATCAATCTGGGCTTTATGATGATCATAATTTAAATAGACTACTAATTTCCATTGGTGATTATATATATTTAAAGTACCTATATTTTCATAATATAAACCGGACGAGTTTTAAGTTGTCGTGATTTCGTAGACGTCTTCTACTCGAGACAACGACATTAACAGATAACACAATAGGTAATGGTATACTGTTACGACTCTTGACTTGTTGAGAATGGTCATGGTTGTTGTTGTTTCTTATTTTATGAAACAATATCCTCTATTCAATGAATCGTTTTAAACGGTTTATATGGACTTTAGTTTTTTTTTCCTTTAATTGTAATTGTACAGTTTACGTTGGAATCAATTGAAATAATTTTATACGATCCTGAATATAGTGGCATTAATTTTTTTGATTTTCCTCGAATAATAGCTTTGTTTTCTAATAAAACCTTATCTCCGACTTTCAATTGTAATTCATTTAACTTATTGTCATAATATTTTTTAGATTGTTCTTTCGAGCTACAAAGAGCATTTCTTGCTATTGAATGTGACTGTTGTAATCGTAATTTCAGTTCGTTGCAATAGTCAACAGTAATACCACAAGACCTTTACAAATAGCCGGCTATTTTTTTTTCATTAATTTATCAAGAAAGCTTGCAATTAAATAATTTAAACGAGAACTTATCAAGCATTAATAATCTGATAGCTCTCGGGCTTTAATCTTTGATTATATATGTTTGATAAGTTCGAGTTAAATTATTTAAAAATGCCAGATTTGAGATAAATTATAAAAAAAATAGCCGATATTGTAAAGGTCGAGTGGTATTTAGAAAGATTATTTATTGAATGAAAATTTTAACAAAATTTTTTTAAAGATTATTTATTGACTGAAAAATTTAACAAATTATATTATATTATACAATTTATACGCTTTAGTTATGCAAAATTTTTCAAACTGTCGCCAAATACTCGTTTTGCTCTTAAGCGTATTAATTGGCGCTTCTTGGTTGACCAATTCGTCGATTTCGTTCTCATTTATTTCGCCAAATCTATCCATTTCTCGTTTTCAATTGCTTTTGCAGTAAAATTATAACATGTAAAACTGTCAAAATTAAATTCGCGTCGCCTACTTCAAATTTAAAAATGTCACGGGATCGGATATTGCTACCTATTAAAATATTCACTTGTAATCTCACAAGAGCATGAATTCTATCCGGAAATTTTTTTGAGTGCATTTCAACAACGTATTAATCGGCCCGAGTGGAACACGAGGGCTCGATTACGTTGTTGGAATGCACGATAAAAAATTTCCAGGATATGAATTCATGCTCGAGTGCAGATTCAGTAAGAAAATCGCACCAATACACTTACAAAAATTGATCAGAATTCAAAAAGTTTTTGATATTTTTTAATCAAGTTGCAATAGAATTGCGTATCTATGAGCAACGATTGTTGAAAACAAAATACTAAATCTGTCAAAGTCAAAAATGTCGCGCTTCGGAAAACAGTCATTAAATGCAATTGATAAAGCTGTGGAAGATACGGTACCAAATATTACAAATACGGTACCAAAAATATACGGTACCAAATAAAACAATTGTGTTTTTAATTTTAATCATTAATTTTGTTAGTTTATTTAATTTTTTAGTTCTAATTAAATTATTTATTTTGACATTTGTTTTGACATAATAATTTCCGCTGAAATTTTCTACTGCTTGGTGTAGTAGGATAAAATTTCCGAAAATTTTTGTTGTTGCCATGGTAATATACTCAAATGCAACGTTTCTATTGGTCGTAAATTAGTATGGTGCGATTTTCGCTGATATTTCAGCTAACGCATACCTCACCTCGCAGTAAACACACATGAAATAAATAATCAACAGTAATGCCACAAGACCTTTACAAATAGCCGGCTATTTTTTTTTTCATTAATTTATCAAGAAAGCTTGCATTTTAATAATTTAAACGAGAACTTATCAAGCATTAATAATCTGATTAATAATCTGATCTTTAATCTTTGATTATTAATGGTTGATAAGTTTGAGTTAAATTATTTAAAAATGCAAGATTTGAGATAAATTATAAAAAAAATAGCCGATATTGTAAAGGTCGAGTGGTATTTAGAAAGATTATTTATTGAATGAATATTTGTCAATAAGGTATGTGAATGGAACACCTCAAATTAAGAAAGGAAGTAGCAGTAAAAAAAACCAGTAATCACCCCATTAATAGGTTACTACCAGAATGCTGGCGGTATTCGTACAAAACTTCACGATCTAAACATAACCTTAAAAAGTTCGATATATAACGTAATTGTGCTAACTGAAACATGGCTAAATAATGACTTTTCTGATAGTGAACTTAAATTTGATAACTATAATATTTTTAGGGAGGACCGTAATATTGAATACAGTAAAAAAAGCAGGGGAGGAGGCATTTTAATTGCAGTCGCCCAAAATTTCAAATCTAAGAAAATTGATGTTGAATTTAATGGTGTGGAACTGTTATACGTGCAATTTGTGAGTGATAACAAGGCCTATATTATTGGTGGGATATATATTCCACCTAGTTCTGCACTTCCCAAGTACATCTCTCACTGTGATACTGTGCAAAGTGTGTGCGAATCTCATCTCAACTCCAAGTTCATCATGTTTGGTGACTATAATTTGCCAGAAGCCAGTTGGATCAATGAACAGTTAGGTGTTACAGTAAATGGTTCCCAAAACTCACCAGCTGCAGCTGTTGGTGAATGTTTTAGTTATCTTGGACTCTTTCAAAATATTCTGCAACCTAATAGTCGTAATGTTTATCTCGATCTATTGTTTACTAATTTGCCGGATCTTATACCTGTAATTGCTATTGACTTATTGTTACCTATTAGCTGTCATCACGAAGCCTACTGTTTTAAATTAGATATTGTAAATACTAACGATCTTAATTATGACCAATTCTATTACGATTATAAACGTGCGGACTTTGGAGCCATCAATGAGTTTCTGTGTGCTGTCGATTGGGATTATTACCTCGATTGTAGTAATGTTAATGACGCGGTTGAAATTTTTTATTGTGTTATACATGATTGTTTGGCGAGATTTGTTCCACTGAAGCGCATTAAGAGCTCCAATTTCCCGAAATGGTTCTCTTATGAACTCAAGCAACTGGTAACTAAGAAGAAAATTGCACATCTTAATTATATTCGATATCCTAATAATTGCAATTATTCAGAATTTTCAAGGCTGCGAACTATTTGTAAATCTGTATCTGAACGCTGCTATTCCAATTACATAAACACGGTAAATAATAACATATCTGTAAATAGTCGATATTTCTAGAAATTTATTAATGACAAAAGAAAATCTGATAGTATTCCAAATTGTTTGCATTTGGATAATAATTTTGCGGAAAATCGACAGGACATTAGTGATTTGTTTGCTCGTCATTTTGCTTCAGTTTATGTTAATGATAATAATAAAATGTTAATATTAATGTTAATAATGTTCCTCCTCATCACCACTCTGATGTTATGTATGATATCAATCTTAGTGACATTTCCTTAGCGAATATTTTTGAGAAAATTTGTAAACTGCCGGATAAGTGTTCAGCTGGTCCTGACAACATACCTAGTATATTTGTGAAAAACTGTGCATTCACAATTTCTAAATCATTACATATTATTTTTAATAAGTCTTTACTCATGTGTGAATATCCACGTAAGTGGAAATACAGTTATGTTCTACCAATACATAAATCCGGTACTTTCAACAATGTCAAAAACTATAGAGGGGTTTGCAATCAGTCGGTCATACCTAAACTGTTTGATAGTCTGGTCTGCGATCAACTTACTTGGTTATGCCGGAACATAGTGATTAGTGAACAGCACGGTTTTTCAAAAGGCAGGTCAGCTGTCACAAATCTTGCAGTGTATGAAGTGGAACTGTTGAAGGCTTTGGAGAATAACTATCAGGTGGATGCTATATACACCGATTTCTCCAAAGCCTTCGATAGGGTCAATTTTGAACTTTTGCTCTCCAAATTGAATACAATTGGATTTTTCCCACATTTGATACGATGGTTAAAAAGTTTCATAGAAGAACGTCAGCAGAGTGTCAAGTTGAGGGAGTTTATTTCTGATAAGTTTAATGTAACTTCTGGAGTGCCACAGGGATCTCACTGTGCTCCTCTACTTTTCAACCTATTTGTAAACGATATCGGTGATGGGATCAATTCCAGCCTAAGTCTCTTTGCTGATGACGTTAAAGTGTACCGTGCAATTCATTCTGTGCAAGATTCAATTGAGCTTCAAAATGACGTTGAGAAAATTTGGAAATGGTCTATAAATAATTTGTTAAATCTAAACATAGATAAATGCTTTACTATTAGCTTTTATAAAGGAAGAAAAAAGTTTGACACTTCATATGTTATAAACTCAAGTAAATTAAATTATGTTAAAGAAATCAAAGATTTGGGTGCCTTGTTTAGCTCTAACGTTAGCTTTAGTAAACATATTTCACTTGTTGTACAGAAAAGTCTTAAAGTACTGGGATTTGTTTTACGAAACTGCAAGGAACTATCCGTGGCAGCTGTTAGAAATGTTTATTGCTCACTGATTAGGTCTAACTGTGAATATGCATCAGTAATTTGGTCGCCCGAATATAATGTGTATATTAATAAGATTGAACAAATTCAAATTAAATTTTTGAAGTACATTGCATTCAAACTACATATTCTTAAAGAAAATTATGAAACTTCTGAAATGTTAATTAATCTCAATCTAAAACCACTTTATACAAGGCGAACCGTGTTCGATGCTTGTTTTATATTCAAAATTTTGAATGGCGTAGTTGACTGTCCTGAATTACTTGCAGACATTAAACTTAATGTACCTATACGTAGTTTGCGTCATTTTGAATTGTTTTATATACCGTTTCATAAAACCAATTACGGATATCATTCGCCTTTAGTGAGAAGTTTAAGAGTACTCAATGAGCACAAAGATCTTGATATTTTTAATATTTCATTGCTTTCTTTAAAGAAGCTGTTAACTAATAATCTTATTATAGGCTTTTAAGGTTATCAATACTTGGTAATAAGTGTACTACTATTGTACTTTATTTGCATATGCAAAAAAAAAATTATATTAATGGGGTGATCCCGTAAACTTAATAAATAAATAAATAAATATTTTAACAAAAATTATAACATTAAAACAGTAAAATTATAACATGTAAAACTGTCAAAATTAAATTCGCGTCGCCTACATCAAATTTAAAAATGTCACGTGATCGGATATTGCTACCTATTAAAATAGCCGCTGATATTCCAGCTAACGCATACCTCATCTCGCAGTAAACACACATGAAATAAATAATCAATAGTAATATCACAAGACCTTTACAAATAGCCGGCTATTTTTTTTTTCATTAATTTATCAAGAAAGCTTGCATTTTAATAATTTAAACGAGAACTTATTAAGCATTAATAATCTGATCTTTAATCTTTGATTATTAATGGTTGATAAGTTCGAGTTAAATTATTTAAAAATGCAAGATTTGAGATAAATTATAAAAAAAAATAGCCGATATTGTAAAGGTCGAGTGGTATTTAGAAAGATTATTTATTGAATGAATATTTTAAGAAAAATTATAACATTAAAACAGTAAAATTATAACATGTAAAACTGTCAAAATTAAATTCGCGTCGCCTACTTCAAATTTAAAAATGTCACGTGATCGGATATCGCTACTTATTAAAATAGTCGCTGATATTCCAGCTAACGCATACCTCATCTCGCAGTAAACACACATGAAATAAATAATCGTAGATATTCTACTAATGTTCGATGCATTCTTTCCAAACTACCGTTTGACTGCGCGTGATACGCGGTACACTCAATTTTGTAAATTGTTAAAAGTTTGCAGGCATTTTTAAACAATTCACTTGTAAAATTTGCATCTTGATCTTTTATGACAATTTTCGGAACTCCATAAGTACAACTAATTTGAGTTAAAAAAACTTTTAGCAATTGTAATTGGTTCTTGATTTGGAATAGGTATTGCTATATAAAATTTTGTTAAATCATCCATCATCCATGAAAGTAAGTAAAAATCTATTTGAATTTTCTGTAAGATTGATTGGACCAACGATGTCGAGAAAAATCTTTTCAAATGGATACGTTGAAGTTTTTGTTTTTGGAATTTGGACTTGATATAGCGTTTTGTATCTTTATACATTTTATTTCATTTGTAAGACTGACGAATACGTTTAAATGTCCTATTAACACCTTGGTGTCCTCCACACGGAGATAAATGAAATTCTTTTATAATTTGTTTGATCTGATCGATAGTTAAATCTGAGTTTACATTATTATGAAATATTGTTATTTTAATATTGGTATTTTTAATTACATACCTCAAAATTACTCTTACTTGATCAATTCGAACTTTTCTTTATAAAAAGAAATTGTTGGCATTGATAAATCGTATAAATTATGTTGTAAACAAAATGATTTTGATTTGAGAAAGCATGAAAATAGTCCTTCATAGGTAAAATTATCATTAACTCTATTAACTACGAATAAATATATGAAAAATCTGTCGTTATTTGAGAAATGTACTAGGTTATGCAAAGTAGGACTCTGAATTTTTAATTCTTCTTCACAACCATAATAATTAACATTACTATCAAAATCCATTGTTGTAAAATTAATGATGTGTGAGTCGTCTCTACATTCCGATAATTGCAAATTACTGTCAGTAACATTATTGTTTATGATTATTTGGTTTTCAGATGCTTCTAAAAATGTTTGATAAGTTATCTCGTTATTACTAATTGTTGAATTAATATTTAAACTAAATACTCGGCTCAGAGCATCTGCATTTGTATTTTGTTTTCCTGGTTTATACACAATCTCATAGTCATACTCTTCAAGCTTGATCCGCCAACGCATAAGTCGCGATCCGGGATCTTTCACGTTGAAGATGATCCGATTCGACAAGTGGTCGATGATCCGAATATATTTTAAAACGGCGACCATACAAATATGGTCTGAAATACTTTGTACCGTAGATAATAGCTAACAGTTCTAATTCGGTTGTTGTATAATTTTTCTCTGCTTTCGATAATGGTCTACTTGCATAGGCGACTGGCAAATCTTGACCAATACAACCTTGCGATACATTCTTTTTCAAAATTAGGGTACTGTAAAACTGATGGATTAATTAATTTCGTTTTAAGTAATTCGAATGACTCTTGACAGAAGATGGTCCATTCAAATTCAACATCTTTTTAAATAGATTGTTTATAGGTAAAGCGGTTTTATAAAAATTCTGTATAAAGCGGCGATAGTAAGATGTAAGACCCAAAAACAATTTTACATCTTTTTGACATTTTGGTACCGGAAAGTTTTCGACGGATGAAACTTTAGCAGGATATGGTTTGATTCCGGTTTCGATCACATGCCCTAAGTATGTAACTTCTTTCATCCAAAATTGACACTTGCTTGGTTGTAATTTTAAATTAAATTCTCGAAGTCTTAAAAATACTTCTAATTTTAAATTATGGTCTACTAAACTTGAACCATAGACGACAATATCGTCTAGATATACAAAACATTTTATTCCTTAAAGACCTGTTAATACACAATTCATAAGCGTCTGAAATGTAGCGGGCGACTCTTTCAGGCCCATAGGCAGCCTAAGATATTCATAGTGACCAGTAGAAGTACTAAATGCAGTTAAAAGCCTGAAATTTTCATTCAAAACTATCTGGTGAAATCCTTCTGCTAAATCAATAACACTAAAATACTAGAATGACCTAATTGGTCTAAAATTGAAGAAATATTTGGCAAGGGAAATGCATCTCCTACCGTTTGATCACTTAATTTTCTAAAATCAATGACAACTCGCCATTTTTTATTTTTATATTGATCAGATTTTTTCAGTACAATTAGCTAAGGTGAATTAAAAAGCGATTTACTCGGTTGTATGAGTTCGATTTTTAGTATGCCATTGACCTGACGATTAATTTCAAAATTCTGTCTTTGAGGCAACCTATATGGCTTAACATTAACTGTACGAGAATTTGGGAATAGAGGAATTGGATGGCTTATCGTTGAGAAATAGGTATGTTTATCATACTCCTTAAAGTAATATAAATCGTTATAAGACCGACAAATATTCATTATTGATTCTTGTTCCTCTGCATTCATATGAAAGGTATTTATACTTTGTTGAAGAGAACTTAATCTATTTATATCTGTACCTTGTGAGATTGACAAAATATTATAATTATTCATATCTTCAAATTGAGGTTTGAGCTCATCTTCATTTAATCTTACTTCGTTTTCTGTAGAGTTCACTATGGTGACGCAACACATTTGATTTTCAGGCAAAACTACACCTTTTCCTAAATAGACGCCTGATTGTATTTCTTTAGATATACATAAAGATTTCTTCTAGTTTTTAATATGAACTCTAGCGATTATTTCACTACGAGGCGGAACAATAACAACTGAATTTGAATTTTTCATACAAATTAGGTACTTGATTTTTATTGTCTATGGGAATTGTTATACATGATTTATTGTAATCGATACTAACTTTATAGTAAGAAAAAAACTTAAAATGTCTAAAAGACCATCATAACTTTCCAATGACAATGATTTTGGAACTATTTGAAAACCTTGCGTAATGGTGGTTTTTCCACTCAACTTTATTTCTCCCATTGCTAACCCGATTATTTTAATTGCGCCTTCGGTTATACCTGTTAATTTCATTCTACGTTTTTAGTCGATGAGAGTACTATCATGAGTACTGAACAACTTTAATATTGATCATTCAGCTCCAGTGTCAATTAAGAATTTTGGATAACTATTTGTTCCAATGGATAGGTACACATTAATACTGGATAATTTCAATTCGGTAGTTTCTTTATTAAGAGTTAGAGTTTTCAACATTTTATGAGTTTCTTAGATTCTTAGAAATATGATTATAATTCGAATTTTGTTTTTCCGGCTGAAAAACGGCTGAGGGTACACAAGAATTTAGAATTTCCCCCTGATGCTCTGTATTCAAATTTTTGTTCATAGGTTTAGTAATTAGGTTTAGACAGTTTCCTTGAAATCTCGTGCTCTCATACCGCTGCCCGACGGTACTGACACCAACTCGTTTTTTGAATAATTTGAATTGTAAGCTGTAGTTTTTTATTTATTTTTTTGTTCATTATAAATTCTTTTCCTGCCATCTCTTATGTGATGTCCTGGTTTTTTACAATAATGACAACTTTTATTGTCGAAATCAATTTTATTAACATTTGGTTCATATTTTACTTTTGGATAATTTGGCAGGTTATTAAGATTTGTGTAACAATTATTACAAGTACGTCCATTTTTATGGCATTTTTGACATCTTAAATTTGCACGTTGTGATCCTGAATTAAAATTTCCTAATACACACAATACATAATTTCGTTATTCTTCAACGGCAGCTTCGATAGCGTCCGTCAAATTATCAAATCGCAATGCTTTTATTATAAGTTTTAAATTATACGATAATCTTTCTTGAAAATCTCGAAGAGCGGATTTATTGTTTAATCTTTGAACAATTACAAGGGCTCCCGGCTCTTGGGCAGCCACACACGCATCTGTTAGGCCTACTTTTAACTTGGCCTACTTTTAACTTCATTAAATTTTTGACGACAATTTATTAATTCGGCTTGAAATTGAGAAATTGTTCGCCTTTCTAAAAACTGATATAGCAACGCGGTTTTTATAGTATTCCTCATTAATATCATTTCTGTGTTTAATTGAATTATGCAACCCATCTTGCACTTCAACATCGTTATGTTGAATAATATGTAGTACCCCTATTTTCTCAATAACGCACGAATTTTAAAGTCTGAAAATTCAAATCTCCCGCCTAAGGCGGTCCAGCCGACTACCGCCCAGCAACTGTCATTCTTTATTTTCGTGCAATAACGCGTGGTTCTTTGCAACAAGTGTTAGAAGAAATTATAATTAAAACATGGGAAAATATAAGAGAAAACATCGTAGCCGTGAAAGAAATCAATCAGCAGGTTCAGAGGATGAAGAGAAGGTCTTGGACGAAAGAATTAGATCCATAGAAGTCATGCTAAAAAAAAGGCGACTTATGGATTTAGAGGCGCAATTACAGGCATCTCTCCCTGCACAGCCTTCTAGGTCTGCGTCACCAGAGGTGATGGACGATTTTAATTTAAATAGTAAGTATAATTTAACAAGGCTTGCAGCCTAAAATTGCCTTGTAATGCAATTATAAAAACATAACCTCAAAGGTGTTTATTTTCCTGTCGAAAATTGCACAAAAAACCTAAGTGTTCTTAGGGGGGCTTACAACTATAACTGTGTTATGAGTTAGTAATGCCAATATTGAGACCAATATATGTTTTATATACATAAATATGTATACATAGTTTCATGTCAGCTGAAGCTTACGAAACATTAATGGTATACATCTGATTGTGCATATTTCATCGTAACTGTCGTTACAGATGAAAATCAATCTCTGGATGGTAATGTCATTCCAGACACACCAGTTTCCGTGCTAAATGCAGAAGTTCTTTGCTTACTGGGACAAGTAGAAGATGAAAAGGAGAAGCTCAGTGATGCTATTCATAGCCAATTAGCTCTAAGATGGGAAATAGTTCTTAAACAAGGAATAACGTCGGACTGTCGTCAAGAGCTTATTAACAAATATCCAATTGTTACTAATTGTCTTTTTTTGGTGGCTCCAAAGTTAAATCTGGAGCTCGTATCATGCACGCAAGAGGCAACCATTCAAAGAGATAATCGGTTAGCATCAATTCAGACTCAGATGGGAGCGGGATTGTCAGCGATGAGTTCGGTGCTAAATCAACTTCTGGAAAAGGAAGAAAAGACCGAAGAAGACTTAAGAAATATAGAAAAATTGTCAGATGCGGGAAGATTATTTACTGATGTGCATTACACTCAAACCAGCGCAAGAAGAGCTTTAATGCTTCAAAATGTGAATAAGACTACTAAGGACGTACTGATTAACCTTCCCAGATATAAACTACTATTTGGCGATGATATAAGCGAAAAGCTTAAAGCAGCAAAGACGTTAGAAAGGACGGGAAGAGAATTGAAGCCAGTTTTGCAGCAAAGGGCGACCACTTCGCGAGGAAGCGGAAACACAGGAAGTTTAAGAAAACCTTTAAACTTCAAAAGTCCGTCTCAACAATCTCAAGGGGCACGTTCAGGCGGACAGAAAAAATCTTACTACCAAAACAAGCCGCTCTACAAGAAATCGTCGCCTCGCCCACAATACAACAGCAAGAACAGTCAATACTATCACAAGAAACGTCAACGTTAGCTGCAGCTGCCGTTAATGTAAGTAAAATTTCTGGTAGATTAAAATTTTTTGTCACTGCTTTGCAAAAAATTACTGATGATTCTACAATCCTTTCGTGGATACAAGGCTTTGAAATTCCTTTTTGTCAAGTTCCCTGTCAAACTGCAATGCCACCTGATAGACTTTTGTCACAGTCAGAGCAAATTGTTACACAGGCTGCAGTTGATCTTTTGGTTGATAAGGGTGTGGTCTTGTCTTGTACTCCTTGTGATGGTCAATTTATCTCCACAATATTTACTGTCCCGAAGCCTGATGGCACAAATAGGTTAATTCTTAATCTAAAAAAGTTGAATACATTTTTGGAAGTTCCACATTTTAAGCTAGAGGATAGAAGAACTGTATCAAGTCTTATGTCACCCGGTTGTTACATGGCGTCAATAGACTTAAAGGATGCATATTTGTTTATCCCCATTGCAAAATCAGATAGAAAATATCTTCGTTTAAAGTTTAATAACATTTTATTTGAGTTCTCTGCTTTGCCCTTTGGTTTAGCAATTGCTCCTTGGTTGTTTACTAAACTTATGAAACCGGTGGTTTCATTTTTAAGAAAGCGAGGTTTTATGTCGGTTATATATCTTGATGATATTTTAGTTTTTGGAAACACTTACAAATCCTGCTTAGAAAATATTAATGAAACAGTCAAACTAATGCAAGACTTGGGATTTATTATCAATACTCTCAAAAGTAATCTCATTCCCAAGAACTCTTGCAGGTTCTTGGGTTTTATTTTTAATTCCGTTCAAATGACACTAGAATTACCGGAAGAAAAGAAAGCCAGGGTAAAAGAATTAGTTATTAAATTCGGGAAAATCAAGCAATGTACAATAAAGGAGTTTGCGCAAATGCTTGGATTTTTAGGATCAGTGTGTCCCGCCTTAGAATATAGTTGGCTTTATACTAAGAGATTGGAAAGAGAGAAATATTTGGCTTTAAAAGAATCAAGAGATAATTATGACGAAATAATGATTATTCCATCTTTCTTGAGTTCAGATTTTATTTGGTGGCAACATAAAATTCTAAATGCTAAATGTAAAATTAAAAGATATTCTTTTAACATTGAAATAAATTCAGACGCATCGAGAACAGGATGGGGTATATTTTATAAAAATAAAAATAGGCGAGCAAATGGGCAATGGAGCGTGGAAGAAAGCCTAATGCATATTAATTACCTTGAATTATTAGCGGCATTTTATGGGCTAAAACATTTTGCAGCCGATCAGTACGATCAAGAAATCTTATTAAAAATAGATAACACTACTGCAATAGCGTACATAAACCGCATAGGTGGAATTCAATTCCCTCATCTTAATAATTTAGCTCGCAAGATTTGAAAGTGGTGCGAGGGCAGAAAGCTTTGGATATTTGCTTCTTATATACGATCAAAAAAGAATGTTGAAGCAGATGCTGAATCAAGGCGATTACCATTGGAAACTGAATGGGAGCTGTCTGAGGCAGCGTTTAAAATTATTGCAGATGAATTTGGAAAACCAGATTTTGACCTTTTTGCTACTAGGTTAAACAAGAAGTGCATAAAGTTTGCATCTTGGCAATACGATCCCGAAGCTTTTGTCATCGACGCATTTACTATTCCTTGGAAAGACCATAAGTTTTATGGTTTTCCTCCTTTTTGTTTAATTGCTAGAATTTTACAAAAAATTATATTTGAACCTGCGGAGATAATTTTGGTTGTACCAGAGTGGAAAAACCAACCTTGGTATTCTCTTTTTAAATCTCTTCAAATTTCTACTCCAATTATTTTTAAACCAAATAAAAAACTATTGTTTTTGGCCAACAGGGAAACTCATCCGCTATCGCAAAGCCTTACATTGGTAGCAGCGCTCTTATCAGGGAAGCGTACCGATTGAAGGGTGTTCCAGAAGCCTCTATACCAGTATTAATTGCTTCCATCTCAAAGAACACCTTTAAACAATATGAAGTAGGATGGAAAAAATGGTGGATTTTTTGTGAGAAACATTCTATAACGGTATTAGAAGGCTCCATTGTTAATGTATTGTCTTTTTTAACTGAACAATTTGAAGATGGTGCATCCTACGGTAGCTTAAATAATTTTAGAGCAGCTTTATCTTTTCTGCTTACACCGCAAATAGGAGAGGACTATCGGGTTAAACGGTTTTTTAAAGGGATCTATCAGATTAAACCATACAAACCAAAATACGATACGACATGGGATCCTTCAATTGTTTTGTCATATCTAAAGAAATTTTACCCAAATAACAAACTAAGTTTGAGGTCGCTCACTACAAAATTAGCGACTTTAATAGCTCTTTCGACGGGACATCGAGTTCAAACCATTTCATTAATTTTAATTGAAAACATTGAACTTAGAGATGGGGTAATAGAAATAAAGATATCGGATCGAATAAAGACATCGAGAAGAGGTGTTTTTCAACCACTTTTGATTCTACCAATTTTACAAGAAAATATAGAAATCTGTGTAGCTTCAACCTTAAGAGAATATCTTAGTAGAACAAAAGCTTTAAGAGATTCGGCAGCTACGAATCTATTCTTAACATATAAGAAGCCATATAAAAACGCAACTTCAACTTCCATAAGTCGTTGGATAAAAGAAGTGCTAAAAGAAAGTGGCATAGATACTAATATATTTACAGCGCACAGTACACGTCATGCATCAACCTCATCTGCTTTTAAACGAGGGATAAGTTTGGACGATATTAGATCTACAGCTGGTTGGTCGGGAAATTCCTTAACTTTTGCGAAACATTATAATCGACCAATTTTGCAGAAGACTGGTGACGCTTTTGCGAAGGCAATCCTATCTGACTTATAAGTTTTTATAAGGTTGTATGTATAGTTTGAATAGTTTCGTTTAATGTATGTTAGTTCTTTACAATAGATGTTAACCAGTTGTCAGTAAGTCTCGTTGCAATGATAACTTTAAACATCTACATATTATTCAACATAATGATGTTGAAGTGCAAGATGGGTTGCATAATTACAAGATCAAACGAGCTTACCTAAGGGAAGTTCGATCTTGATTATGCTACCATCTTGCACGAAGACATCAATCCCACCCTTTTTTGTGTTGCAAAAATCCCAGTTCCTTTTCCCAAATTGCAACTTCGACTTAGGCTTTAAAATAATGACAGTTGCTGGGCGGTAGTCGGCTGGACCGCCTTAGGCGGGAGATTTGAATTTTCAGACTTTAAAATTCGTGCGTTATTGAGAAAATAGGGGTACTACATATTATTCAACATAATGATGTCTTCGTGCAAGATGGTAGCATAATCAAGATCAAACTTCCCTTAGGTAAGCTCGTTTGATCTTGTAATTATATGCCTCTCCGCTAAGTTTCGCTTTAAAAACATTAATAACCATATCTGTATTTGCGCGAATAGTACAGGTGGCATTTATAACATCACAACAAGCAATAAATCTATGTAAATCTTCCCTGTTTTCCTTGAATTTGGGAATTATTTTCAAAGCAAAATTTACATTTAGTGGCATATTGACAGGATTAATTTTAAGATCAAGATCAATTATTTCTTCAGACGTAGAAGAATCTACACTAGCAAAATCGTTTTCACTAAAAAGTTGACTGAATTCTTCGTGTAAGGAATAATTTAAATCTTCTTCGTCGTTTTTGTCAAAATCGTGCATCAAAAGTAGCGAAATAAAAGTTTGTATGACTTACAATTTAGTACTTCTTAACATTTGATAGATCGATGATCATTGACATTCACTGGCGGCACATCCGTTGTAGAATGCTATAGACCCTGAACCAAAGGTGGATGGATTGATGTCTTCTTAAGCTCGGAAAGTTTTTCCTTCAACACGTTCTTCTGGATAGTTTCCAAACCAACTTCACGGATTGAAAATTGCGTCTTAGAATGTATGTTTCGAAAATACGCTTTTAATTATTTTCTAGCAAATATTCTAATTATCGACGTGCAATATTTTCAATACCCCACACCTGACACCAATTTGTTGGGTTACTAAGGTCGTGTTGAATAAAAATCGACGAACTTGATATACTAAGTTTTATTTAAACTATAATATAATAATTGAAGTCTGATCTTGTTAAATCGAAAGTAAAAATGTAAGTGTTCTGTAATAAAATAATTATGTTAAAACTGATGTTTAACAAAAACGTTTCCCAAGTGGGGAACCCATAGAAGTTCATACTAAAATTCTGTGTAATTGCATTTTGTCAATATGAGAATAAGAAAAATGCTTATTTGATAGAAAAGAGACACATGTTAACATGAGTTTTACTGGATTTGCAAAGTATGTGCATTTACACGAGAATTGTAATATGATCTTATTTGTTGTAAAACACTACAATTAAAATACAAGCTAAATGTAAAAATTATAAAGTAACGAAATGTAACATGAGTAATATAAGATTGTACATGAGTTCATACAATGTATAACGTATGATAAAGGGTTGTACGGTTGGTCCTCAACAAAGGCACAGGACAATACCGACATTCCGACTATAACAGAGGACGAATACCATGACGCCATACAAGGAAAAAACTCATTTCCAGGCAGAGACAACGTTACTCGTAGAATTCTACAAAATATGGACAAAGACACACACCTACACATATTAAAAATGTTTAACTTTTGCCTGGTGAGCAGAGTTTTTCCAGATGTATGGAAAATTAGTTCAATACTCACAATTACAAAAATAGGACTAGACGGATCAGACACAAAAAACTACAGACTAGTTACTCTAGCACCAGTTCTGGGAAAAACCCTAGAAAAGATTATTAAAAACAGAATCTGGGAAATAGTAAAAGACCAAATACCGACGTACCAGTTTGGATTCAAACCTTTACATTCGACCATACACCCGTTATTTATATCGACAAACAACATTCAAACAACATACTTTTAAGCCTGTTTTACATGGGGCAGGAACTTGTAGCAAGTTCTTGCACGAAAATAACCTTGAAAAAAATTTCTATGAAATGTCTTGCACGATTCGCTTTACACCATGCAAGCTATACTTGCAATTACTTGCAATAACAAGTTTTACCAACATTATAGAAATTGTTGACATCTGTCAAGTAGTCTACCGTTGTTGACAAACGTATATGTTGTTTTGTTGAAATTGTACCTAAGTCAAAAAATGAGACGAAGCGATCTTAACCGTGAAAATCTAAAATTGAGAAGTATTGGCGCTCGTAATCGGAAAAAAGCAGTTGTAGCTACAACAAGCATTATTTTGGCTGCGGCTTTGCTACTCAATTCGCATTCGAATGAACCTGCAGAATCTGCTGAAAGAAAACCACGACGCTGGTGGGTGAGACCATGGCTTAACCAGGACCGTGGTAACATAAGCCTTCCTGAAGAATTCTCCAATTCTGACCAGGAGACTTATAAAAATTATTTAAAAATGGATGAGCGAACTTTCAATAAATTATTGGAGATGATTAAGCATAGAATTACAAAACATTCCACAATTAGACAAACAATATCTGCCAGAAGCAAACTAATAATTACATTGAGATATTTGGCTACAGGCGAGAGCTGTCGTAGTTTAATGTACAATTACAGAATTAGCAAAAGTACTATCTCAATATTTATTCCGATTGTTTGTAACGCGATATATCAGGAATTGCAGAATGTTTATTTAAAGGTAAGTGCCTTTATTCTTTCGTGCATTTTTTTGTTTGTTCTTTAGTTGTTTCTACACATAACATCATTATATTTTTACAGGTTCCAAATACTGCTGCCGAATGGTTAGAAATCGCGAGAGAGTTCATGACAGCATGGCAAGCACCGAATGTTATCGGGGCCATGGATGGTAAACACATCACCATTAAAGCGCCGACAAAGCAAGGTTCTGCTTACTTTAATTACAAACACCAGCACAGTATTGTATTACTTGCAATGGTCGATGCAAAATATAAGTTTACGTATATAAATGTTGGAATGAATGGTAGGTTATCGGACGGTGGAGTTTACTGGGAAAGCGATTTTTTTGGAGCCATCGAAAGGAACTTGCTGAATATACCCGAAGATATACTTTTACCTGGTCGTACTGAACCGGTTCTACATGTCATCGTTGCGGATGCAGCATTTGGTCTGTCAACCAGTATTTTGAAGCCATACCCTTTCAAAAATATGGATAGAAAACAACGGATTTTCAACTATAGGCTAATTAGAGCCCGTAGAGTCGTCGAAAATGCCTTTGGAATTTTAGCAAACAGATTTCGTGTTTTGCTAAATGTGATCCCGCTAAGTCCCGAAAAAGCTCGTATCATTACTCAGGCTTGCTGTGTTCTTCACAACTTTTTAAAGGAAGAATTGAGCTCTAATTACTTGGGTGCTAATGTAGAGGCTGCCGCTGATGGTCAACACAAATTTCTCTTTGGATTAAGCCGCAAAAATTTAGGTAGACCAAGAACAGAAGCCCTCAATATCCGAGAAGAGTTCAAAGCATACTTCAATGGTCCTGGCAGTGTACCTTGGCAAAATGATCGTATTTAATTCCTACATTATTTTTTATATTAATTTTTTTTTTATTTGTTAATTCGATGTCGGGTAATTGTCATTGTAATTATCGATGTAATTAGGAAATAATAATATCATGCCGGTAAGGTTGAGGAGGAGCAGCTAAAGCTATCGAGTCTGGTCTTATTGTTATAGGTATGGGACGGATATCGGTCCGTGTATTTTTTTGTTTTTGTTTCTCCGGCTAGGGCAGGACTTCCTAGGGGGGACACCCGTAACCCCTACTAGAAGCGCAACTACGTGGCGAGTAGTAAAGCTCGCTGGGTGGCAACCCAGCCACTCAGAGGGTAAGGGGGAAATAAAATACCCCTCGCGGACAACCTATTGCACAGGAGACAACCTATTAAAAAACACCTGGCAGAAGGTCTAAAATGCGCAGAAGGAAACTGGATAAACCAAAACATGGCCTCAACGATCGAGAAAATGTTTACGGTGCAGGGGGGGGATACCCCAGTACCGGTCGAGGACGAAGTTGCTGGCTTCGCTCGACCGTCATCCAGCGACAGCACGGTACCCCTGGTAGGAAACCAGGCCGGGGCACCGTTACCCACGACTGGAATGACTGGGAGCACTAGCATCACGCTAGTGCAACCTAGTAGAGAGGAGGTGGAGAAGGAGATGTTGGTGCAGTTCCAAAAAAGGAAGCAGTTGGTGAGGAGTCCGAACCAGGAGGGCGGCGGCTCATCCAAGATAGACCCAGACGAGGATGAATTCGAAGGGGAACTGAGGGCCATTAGAGAGAGGATGGGGGCTGACGAGCTAGTCGTGATCACCAGTTCTCCCGAAGAACAGCAACCGAAGGGCAAGCGTAAGAAGACTGCGTCGGTGTCGCCGCAGACGCAGGTCCCGAAGAAATCGAGGGAAAGCGGCACTGCAGAGCCCGCCTTCGCCGAAGCTTCAAAGCGCAAATACACCGAGGCGTGGAACCGCCTCAAGCAGAGTGGCGAGCAGCTCTTCAAGCTGGTAGAGAAGGGGCCCAGCACGCAAGCGCTGGTCCGAGCCAAAGTGAAAGAGGTAGCGATGGTCATAAAGAAAGTCGGCGACGTCAAGGACCAGGCAATCAACGGCGAATATGCCAGGATCGAGCGCATCAAGGCGACCCTGATGGAATCCCGGCAGGAGGTATATGCCAAGCTTACAACGGTTGAGAAGCAGAGGACGGTGGTCCAGAATATCAGGGAAGAGATTGCGAGGGAGCGGAGGAACCTCATAGCGGAGGCAAAAGCCTTCGCGGACGCCAAGGCCCGGGATGCAACCGCGGCTGAGGAGAGAGAGGCTACGTTCAGGGTCATGGCAAGCCAGATCCAGGAACAGGCCGGCAGGATCACGGCCCTGGAGGACAAATGTGCGGAAGCTGCAAAAGGAGCATGGGGCAGGCAACCAATGCTGAGTACGGTAGCCGGCATAGATACATTGGCCAAGTTTGAGGCGGTAGCTACCATGAAGTGGAACCCGGAGCTCTATACCAACACGGAGGTGTTGGTGGGAAACCCTATTGACACCAAAGTATCAACAGTGAAAGTAGTGATGGTGGAGAGCGACGATCCCAAAATGCAGGCCAGCATCCAAAGCCTGTATAGGGTCGCGGTTCCCGAACTCGAGCTGGCCACGGGAGAGTTTGAGGTTGTAGAGCAAACAACCTCAACGCTCTTCAAGTCCGGTAACACCCCAGCCGGCCGCTGCAGCAAGAAGTTCATCAAGGCCACCCTGGATGGCACAATGGGGGACTTGTGGGAGAAGCTTGTGGCGGTGAAGGAAGAGACGCTGCAGGATGAGTGTGTGGCCTTGCACAGGATTAAGGCCACCGAACTTGAGACGCTCCGCAAGATGGCGGAGTGCATCTTTGGGGGGGGCAACACTCGGGTCGCGATTTTTACGACCAGGTCTGTTGCACCGAAAGCGCCAGCCCACAGGCAAGGAGGAGGGGCCAAACCAGCAACCAGGGACCGTGCCACGTACGCCTTGGTGGTCGAACGCAAGGGGAAGGATTACAAAACCTTGCTGACGGACATGAAGGCGTACATGAGGGGCAATCCAGCGGGCGAGGCCATAAAGGGACTGCGCAGCACCAGAGAGGGCAAACTTCTGGTGACTGCCGGAAAAGATGACGCTTCCCTGGAAGCCCTAAGGGAAGCCATCAGCGAGGCTGGTGATGGGGTAGTGGTGAGGAGAGCCGGAGGAAGCACCGGGCAGGAGACTGTCTTCATCAGGGGTATGGACGCCGTCACGTCCAAGCAGGAACTGTGGGAGGCCATTGTGACGCGGACGGGTGACCTGGAAGGCAAGGGGGCCAGGCTGGGAGAACTCCGTCCATACGCCAGGGACCTCCAGGCGGCGACTCTGGTAATTGGTGGGGCGGAGGCCCAGAAGTTACTGGCCAGCAAGGTATTGAGGGTGGGCCTGGTTGAGGCCACCCTCGATAAGAAGGTCACGGTGGATAGGTGCTACCGGTGCTGGGCGCACGATCACTGGGCAGCAAACTGCACCGGTCCGGATAGGAGTAAGAACTGCCACCGGTGTGGCGAAGAAGGCCATTTGAGCAGCGGATGCTCAAACCCGGAGCACTGTCCACTGTGCAATGCGGATGGCCATACGGCGGGCAGCGGCAGGTGCACGGTATTCCGGCGTGCCCTGTCTACGGCAAGGCAGCTATCCAGCGCACCTAACGCTCGCCCGGAAGGGGCGGCAAAGAGGTGCTTCAGATGCTGGGCGCAGGAGCATGTGGCGGCGGACTGCACCGGTCCCGACAGGACTAGAAACTGTCGCCGGTGCGGTAAAGAAGACCACCGAGCCCGCGAGTGCAGCAACCCGGAGCACTGCCTGCTGTGCGACGTGGACGGACACCCAGGAGGGAGCAAGGGGTGCGATGCCTATAGGCAGGCACGGCAAGCACTAGACGAAAACCCCATGCAAATCGAACAGGAGCCCACCAACACCGGGGAAGCAGCAGCCGATGAGGGTACGACCAGGCCACCGGCAGCTCCACAAACGTGAAGGGGACGGTAGTCATCCAGGCCAACCTGAACCGCAGCAGGGAGGCCCACGACCTGCTCTACCATCTGGGGCAGGAAATCGGGGCTGATCTGCTGCTGGTCAGCGAACCGAACCTGAGGCATGTGAGGGGAAGTGGAAGCTGGGTCGTGGATGAGAAGGAGAAGGTGGCGACAAGGGTCCTTAAGGGGGCGGTGGCGAGCCAAGGGATAGGGGATGGGATAGTGTGGGTTGAGACGGGTCAACTTGTCCTTTACTCATGCTACTCCTCACCAAATATCAGCATGGATGAGTTCAACCGGTTCCTGGATGAGCTCAGCGAGATGGTCCGACCAAAGATCCTGGCAGGCGTCGATGTCGTCGTGGCGGGCGACTTCAACGCCAAGCATTACATGTGGGGATCGTGTCGCGAAGACAGCAGGGGCACAGTTTTAGCCGAGTGGCTTGCCTCCCTAGACCTCGGTGTAGCAAACGTCGGCAACACGCCCACGTTCTTGCGGCAAAACGCCCAAAGCGTGATTGACGTGACGTTTGCGACTGGCGATGTGCTGCTGAGGATGAGCGATTGGCGGGTGATCGAGGACGTATCGCTGAGCGACCACCAGGCTATCTCCTATACCATCAGGGATGTCACTGGAGAGGAGGAGGAGCGGATGGCAGTACCCCAAGGGTGGCGGTATAAGGCTGAGCAAGAGGGTAGGCTCAGGGAATCCTTGGAAAGCGCGCTTGGCGAGGGTACAGTCAGTGACTACCAGGACCTAACGAAGGCGTTGGCGAGCACCTGCGATTTGGTCCTATCTCGTTGCAGGGGACGGAATTCCAAAAAACCCGTCTATTGGTGGAGCAGCAAGATAGCACTGATTCGTAGGGAATGCTGCCAGCTAAGAAGGCGCTGGGTCCGAGCCAACGGAAGGAGGGACCGGGACGAAGCAGCGTGCCAGGCTAGTCACGAGCTGTTCAGGGTGGCCAGGAAGGAGCTGAGGAACGCCATCAAAAAATCCAAACGCCGATGCTGGAAGGATATTATCAGGGCTGTGGACAACGACGTCTGGGGTGATGGCTACAAGATTGCGCGCAGAAGGACTGGCCAGCAGGCAATGCTGAAGCTGGACACTGCTGCCAAACTCAGGGCTGTTGATGAGCTGTTCCCGCAGCGGCCAGAGATCATCTGGCAGAACGTGGGTGATGCGTCAGCAGTTCCTGAGGTCACGGCGGGTGAGGTGCTGGCAGCCGCCGGGAAACTCAAGAACGGGAAAGCAGCAGGCTTGGATGGGATACCCCCGGAGGTGATGAAGATTGCCGCCGGTGTGGACGCGGTTTGCCTCGCAGGCGTCTACGACAAGCTGCTGCAGGCCAGAGAGTTTCCTGAAGAGTGGAAAACGGCCAAGTTGGTGTTGGTCCCGAAGCCAGGGAAAGCAGGCGGTGCGGTCAGACCGATCTGCCTGATTGACACTATGGCCAAAGTGTTCGAGAAGGTCATCGGGGCGCGCATTGTGGGGGAGCTCGAAGAGAAGGGAGGCCTCCACCAGTTCCAGTACGGGTTCCGAGAGGGACGCTCTACGGTAGATGCTATCCTGGAAGTGGTCCGAACTGCAAAGAGCGCCAGAGAAGGCAACTGGAGGCAGCGCGAGTTGTGCATCGCGGTGGCCCTCGACGTGAAGAACGCCTTCAATACGGCCCCGTGGCGGCAGATTGTCGAAGCGTTGACAAGCAAGGGCATTTCGGACTACTTGGTAGAGCTCGTCAAAAGCTACCTCTCGAAACGGAGTGTAGTAGTGGATGGGGTGAAGCGGTGCGTCTCATGCGGAGTGCCGCAAGGGTCTGTTCTGGGCCCACTGTTGTGGAATGCCCTTTACGACGGTGTGCTTGAGATGGCCCTTCCGGAGGACTGCAAGCTGGTGGCGTTCGCGGACGACGTGCTGGTGGTGGCGATTGGGAAGAGCGAGGACGAAGTGGTGGAGAGGGCTGAGGCTGCGATTGAGGGCGTGAGAGTGTGGCTCCAGGAGCACAGTATGGAGCTGGCGGCGCAAAAGACCGAAGCGCTGTGGCTCACCGGTCGGAAACGGGTTGCTCCGAGGGTGCTCACTGTGGCGGGCAATACAGTCGAGATTGGCAGGGAGATGCGGTACTTGGGGGTCATTCTCGACTGCGGCCTAACTTGGACCAGGCATATCGAGGAGGCCGCTAAGAAGGGAGCCAGGACGGCAAAAGCCATGTCAATCCTGATGCCGCGTACGGGAGGGCCTGGGACATCAAGAAGACGACTGCTGGCGTCCGTCGTTAATTCGGTTGCCTTGTACGCGGCCCCGGTATGGAGCGCAGGACTGAAAAAGCGGAGAAACCGGGAGAGGCTGGTGAGGGCCCAGAGGGCAGTTGCCCTTCGCGTGGCCTGCGCATACAGGACTATTTCCACGGAGGCGCTCCAGGTCATAGCGTCGATGGTGCCCATCGACCTACTGGTGGAAGAGCGGGCGCTCAACTATGAAGGAGAACCGGGGGCGAAGGCACTTAATAGGGAGGGCCTCTTCGACAAATGGCAGGAGCGGTGGACGTCAGCGACGAAGGGGTTATAGACAAAAACCATAATCCCTGACGTGCGCAGTTGGGTGCTTCGAGCTCACGGCGATGTGAGCTACCACCTCACCCAGGGGCTGAGCGGACACGGCAGCTTCCAGTCCTACTTGAAAAGGATTGGAAAGGTCGAGGAGGATACCTGCCTGTACTGCGAGGAGGCCGACAGCGCGGAACATACCGTGTTGGAGTGCGCACGATGGGCGGAGGATAGGATAGCCGCTGAGGTAGTTGTTGGACGGAGGATCCGCAAGGACAACATGGTCCCGTTGATGTTGGAGAGTGCTGAGAATTGGGAGGTTATCAAGGGCATGATCACTGGTATCCTCTCAACAAAGGACGAGGACGAGAAGTACCTCCGGGCAGTTCGACGGGTGTAGAAGTTTTCTTCCAGTCCAGCCCCTACCCTGAAGTAATGCGAAAGCAGTTCCGGGGTAGGTGGTGCTTCGAGAGATGGAGGTTTAGTGGGTATACTCCCTGTTTGAACAGGGAGGAGTACCACACTCCCCCGTAGATATACGGGGGGCAGGTGCTTAACGCATTCCTCCATCTTATAAAAAAAAAAAGGAAATAATAATATATTAAATAATAATTATGAAATAATTAGGTTTGAAAATATAAATATTTATTAAATTATCTATATTAATTTTTAGACATTTTTATCACTATTGTTTTCTTGGCATCCCAAATTGCATTAAAAATTATGCGCTTCAACCTGTCCAAAATGTCTTCATCTTCAATGGGCTCCATTTTGGTGGCAACACATCTGATGAAAAATGGATGAATAAATAATGGTAAGACTTATATTAGTCAAGTGAAGTTTTTATGCTTGAACATTCATTGTGAACTTACTGTGCAAATACTTCATGTCTCAAAACTGCTGTTTCATTGGGGTTGGCGATACTTTTTAAACTATCTGTTGCGGCAGTAATTATCGATCCAAGCGACGTCTACTTTTCCGCGGGTGCAAGTCTCCTCTTCTTTGGAGTTGGTCGGTAATCCGACCTAAAAGAAGTTCGACTGTCGTCTACGCTCGTACCCGGAGAGGTGACAGTATTGTTCCAAATGACCTACTTCTCCATCAAACAGCAATTCGTCCTGTAATAGCAATTCAACATATAATAACTCGTGTGTGTATTAGAATAAGAAATAACTATATTCGCATTACTTTGAAAGAAAATTGCAAGCGTATTCTATTTTATATACTCACTTCGTTATCTTCATCGTGCGGTGCCTCCTCTGATTCCTGTTGGGAGTCTTGGGTCGAAAGGTTTGATACGCCTTGCGATACAATACTGGCACCCGTTTTCAAAAAGTTCAGGATCTCGAAGCACCATAATTTGGGCACATACACTTGACCAGTTGATGCCCCTGATTGTTCCGATTTCCGAATTTTCTGAAGCTCTCCCATGAACTGCGTCCTCAATCCATGAATTTTTTTTTTAATATCGTTCACTCTCAATTTCGAATTGTTTGTTTGGTTGAATCCGTCCGTTATATTTTGAAGGGCACTTTGTCGCACATTTCTATTGTGATAGTCTGCCTGTGTCGGCAAATAAAGAGAAGAATAATCTTCATAAAGACTTATTAAAACTTTTGTAGCATCTTTATTCCAATCAATTGTTCTAAAAATCAAAAGTTACTTAATAAATAGAAACTCCTGAAACAAACATATGTATTTATATTTAAAATCAACTTATCTTACCCTGTGCTACTCATTATTGTTACTTATATGGCAAAAACTGGTAATAACACTAAAAAAACAACAAAGCAATAATTTAACCTTAAACCACATTGGATACTAGGGACTTTATATATTGGGTTGGCTACTAAAAAATCACTATGTTTTCCCCCAAACTTGCCGTGCAAGGCACTTTTCGTGCAATCGTGAATGTGCGCATGCTTGCGAGACATTTTTTCATGCAATTTCTTGCACATTGCCCCATGTAATACAGGCTTTACAAAACAAAACAACAGCAGCAATATTCCTAGATATAAATAAAGCATTCGACACAGTTTGGCATATCGGACTACTTTTCAAAAAGGGCTGAGGGCTCTCCTCTTTCAACTCTACTATATATATTTATTTATTTATTTATTGACGGGACAGGCCCAAGTAGGTACAATTGAGTTAAATAACAGAGTAAACATAACAGTGTAAATAAAAAAAACGTGTAAATAACTAAACAACATATTAAAAGCAAATGTAAAACACTAATAAAAATGAGACAGTAAGTACATTTAATAAAATAAAAAACATGGAATTAAAGAATTAAATAATGCGTTTCAAAGCGATTAGTGAGACATTGTACAGATCAACCGATACACTGTTTGCATTTTGCGCAATTCTAACGAAAGCCATATAAGATCCAAAATGTATCCCATGTGGTTCAATGCAAAACGATAAAGTATTACTTAAGGGTCTAGGAGGTACATAAATTTTAAAACAGTTAATCAAATCAGGACAGTCAAAGTGATTGCCTAAGATTTTGTACATAAGAAGTACATCCGATCTGACTCTTCGATCTCTTAACTTAGACAAACCTGTGAGTACATGCAAGGTTTCATAACTGGAGTTATATGCATGGGATTTAAAAGCTATATAGCGCAAAAACTTTCGCTGAACTTGTTCAATTCTTTCACATCAGCAAATAGCAAAATGTTACAATGCTCAATGCAAAAATTTATATCGTTTATGAATACATTAAAAAGTAAGGGTCCCAGGTGAGTGCTTTGAGGAATACCAGAGGTAACTGATATAATAGACGATCAACGATTTTTTAATTTCACAACTTGCTTACGATGAGACAAATACGATTCTAGCCATTTTAACAAATGCCCACCAACCCTGTAAAACTCAAGTTTCCTTAGCAACAACACGTGGGAGACTTTGTTAAATGCCTTAGAGAAATCTGTATAGATTGAATCAACTCGTAGTCCTTTGGTTAATGCATGTGCTTAGACACTGTGGAGCGACTTTTACAAAAACCGTGTTGAGTCTTAATTATAATACTATCTAAAGCACTTGATAAAGCCTGAGTTACCAAGGATTCCAAAATCTTAGAGATTGCAGACAAAATGGAGATAGGTCTGTAATTCTTAACGTCGGTTTTTTTAACAGACTTATGGACAGGAGTTATGTACGAATGTTTCCAGATAATAGGCGGAGCACCGGTCTTCAGTGATAAGTTAAACAAGAGCCAGAGTGGTTTTGATAACGATAAAGAACATCTCTTTATGAGTAACGAAGGGATTCCATCTAGTCCCATTCCATTACTGACCTTAAGAGTGTTTAACTTATCTAAAATATCGGTAATTGAGTTAGTAAGACCAGAAATATTACAAAGGTTACTATACCTTTTACAGTATGATTTCAAACTTATGAAATTTAAATTCAAACTAACGAAAACAAATTTCACACAAACATAGTATTATTATTATTTTTATTATTATTTTTTCATAGTATTACAGACACCAGAATTAACGATACAAGGGGATGTGTCTAAAGGTACATAAACAGAAGCAAAGTAGTCACCAAATAGATTAGCAATACCAGAACCGTTAGAAGCTGTTACTGCACCAAGGTGCATTGATGAAGGAATCAATTTGTCAATGCGTAATTATTTACATAGCTCCAAAAGTGTTTGGAATCAGAGTTGTTGATTTTAGATTCAACATTTGCAATGTACTTTTTATGACTTTTCCGGGCAAGTATTTTACACAATGATTGTAATTCACTAAATTTTTGGGTAATCACAGACTAGTCCTGATTTTTCAAAAGCTTTATGAGCAGAACATTTTACGTTATTGTTTTTTTAACAAAGCATTGAACCATATAGGATACTTATGCTGATTATGAATCGTTATCTTTGGAACAAACTGCTCAACAATCACATACTGTGTAGAAAAAAGGTCTTGTTTTTATATAATTTTATTTACCGCTTTCTGTTTTAAATAGCAGCACCTTTGTTGTTTGTATTTTCGCGCTGTTGAGTTGCGTGTAGAACTATTGGTGCTACGGCTTCGTTCAGTATTGTTCGCGTTCCGAGCAGTCGCCTTCCTCAACGACCAGACCAAGCTGAGCAGCGACACAACATAGACTATTGTATGGTTCGCATTATATCGTTGTATTTTTCATAATGTTGTAAGGAACAGTTTGAAATGTAAAAGTAAAATAATTCAAGAGTTTGCTCGTTTTTATTAATCAAACAAAAAAATGGTTCTTCGAGCCGAATCTGGCATCGCCCTATGAAGATATTGTTGTCCGATCGACAGAAGCCACGTCGGGCGCCAACTTATCTCCTTTGTTCTGGAATTTCATCATCATTTGGTACCTCGAGGCAAAATCATCGAACAACATCAAGTCAATGTGAGTTCCTTTTATTTTACTTCCCTCTATCTTTCCCGCTTATTGCTTGGTCGCAACGTGGAATTATTATTCGTTCAAAATCTATAATTTAAACTATTTGAAATTTAATTAATCGAGTATTCTTTCAATAAGTGCCAGCTCGGTTACAAGTTCTTGTTGGGTTTCTCGTACATTTTGCTACCAAATATAGTCACGAGTTAAATCATTCGTGCTATCAAGGTTTTTGTAAATTTGCACGTATCTAGTTAATAAAATTCGCGTATCAGAATTATTATTGACTTGGATTTGAAAGTAGTTATGGTTAATAAAAAGGAGATCAATGCTCAATGCAATATCGCGGTCCAACGCATTGGCAAACTTAGTGATTTGGCCGATGCAGCGGTTGAAGATAATTCTCTTAAAGCACTGTTAAAAGTGCAAGCACGACCTATTAACGATATATATGCTGACTTCTCATATTGTCATGTACAAATTCTTGCCGCAGCAAATGCTGACAAAATAGATGAGTTAACAGATGTTCGAAGAAAGGTAGATCGACAATATGCTTATACAATTTCTAAATTAGAAGAGTTTTTCCTCCAGAGTTGCCTAGAATTGAAACTAATGTCAATACACTCGTTCCTAGCGCACGTAGTTTACCGCGGCTACAGCCACCACATTTTAATGGAGATTTTGGTAATTGGCAGAATTTTATCGATTTATTTGATGCGTTAATTTACAATAACAATCAACTTTCGGACATTGAACGATTTCAATATTTAGCTACCTCTCTCCATGGACCAGCATTAGCATTAATAAAAACAATCCTTTTGGCTGCCGCAAATTATAAATTGGCTTATAACACTCTTACAGAACGCTACGCGAATAAACGCGTTCTAGCTACGCATCACTTGCATCTTTTAAAAAAACGTTCCTCCTATAAATAAAGAAGACCCTAGTCGGTTGCGTGAATTAACAGATACATTTAAAGAAAACTTGGCTATTTTGGATAGTTTGGGATTTTCTACCAATAATTGGGATTTTATGTTGGCTGACTAATATTGTATAAACTTGATCCAGCTACGCGTAAACGATTTGAACTGCATCTTAATTCATCCGAAGTGCCTACTATGAAGCAAATTACAGACTTTCTAGCACAACAATGTATAGCTCTTAATAATGCATCTTTATCGCTTCCTGAACCTTCACACAGCCGCACTTCTAACAGTGCAGCAAAGCCTAAATTGTATTGGCATGGGAACAACTCTCACCACTTTTCTCATTCGAGTTCGTCGCCAAAAAACCTGGCATGGAATAAGCCTTTGCTCGCATATTCTTCTAGTTCATTTTCACCAAACACTACTTGCCCTTTATGCGATAGTGACTATTCATTGGCAAAGTGTAACGAATTTCTCAAGCTCAAACCACGTGATCGTTATGCGTGTTGCAAACAAAAACGCACATGCACAAATTGTCTTCATGTAGGGCATTTCTCTACCAATTGTCCTTCGAAATTTACTTGCAGAACTTGTTCTAAACCTCATCACTCCCTTCTGCATTTTCACCAGCCGACAACAACCGCATCTTCGCTGTTGAATGAGTAATCATCGGCTCAAGAGACTTCTCGAAATGTATTCGATGAAACAGAACCTCAAACTCTTGTCGAAAATACTAAATTTCAGCGTTTTCTTCAAATTCGTCGCAGATACTTTTACCTAACGCAATGGTGAATGTTTCCGGTTCTCCTCGTAGTAAATTCGCTGCTAGAGTTCTTTTGGATAGTGGATCCATGTGTAACTTAATATCGGAAAAACTGTTCAAAGAATTAAATCTTAAAGCAAAGCCAGCAAACGTTTCGGTTACTGGCATTAACAATGTCACATCACAGCTTAACAAGATGTGTGATGTTTATATCGAATCAAAATCATCCATCTATAAAAAAAATCTGTTGCTTAATAATGCCTGTTATTTCTTTTAATATGTCTCAAATACAAGTTGACGTCTCTAAACTAAAATTGCCCAACTTAATAAATCTTGCGGATCCTTCATTTAGTTCCCCTTCATCTATTGACTTATTAATTGGTGCGGAAGTTTTTTGGTCAATTTTACTTCCTGGTCAGCATCGTTTTGGCTCACAGTTACCTTATCTGCAGGAAACTCGCTTGGGCTGGGTTACTTCTGGCCCCGTTCTTTTGTCAATTGCCTCGCAACCTTTGTACCAAGTAAATCACACCTTTATTGATATTCAAGATCAACTTGCCAAATTTTGGGCCATTGAAGAAATATCTGCACCAGCGTTGCGTTCTCCCGAGGAAAATTTATGCGAACAATACTTTAAAGAGCAAACAAAGCGCAATGCAGATGGCCGATTTATTGTTTCGTTGCCTTTCAAAAAATCACCTGCTGTTCTAGGTGAGTCTTATGCCTAAGCTATGCGTCAATTTGTCTCTCTTGAAAGACGCTTGGGAACTAAGCCCGAACTTCAACACGCTACGTAGCATTCATGAATGAATATGAAGATCTTGGCCATATGTCCCAAGTTGTACCGTCTCCTAAAGAGATTTCTTATTATCTACCCCACCATGGAGTTCATAAAGAAGATTCTATCACCACAAAATTACGTGTTGTGTTTAACGGTTCTCAAACAACAACCTCTGGTGAATCCTTAAACTCTATACAATTAGTTGGACCTGTCATACAGGACGATCTCTTTCACATTTTAATTCAATTCCGTAAACACCGATATGCTCTTTGTAGTGATATAAAGATGATGTCTCCACAGACTTGATAGACATGGTCGGGGTGGCGGTGTTGGCTTGTACTGTAAAGCTTCTTTAAATATTGTCGAAATCTTCAACGATTTGCAAAGAGTTGATTGTGCGGAACATATGTGGCTAAAATTAAAGTTAAGTAAATCAACGCTACTTATAGGTGTCTTATATCGTGTTCCTTCACATTCTGTAAATGATTTTATAAATCACATGGATGATGTCTTATCTACAATTATTTCTAATTTTGACAATATCATAGTACTGGGTGATATTAACATAGATCAGTCGAATCTCGGAAATGTAGCCGCTCGGTGTTTTAATTCTTATGGGTTTTCACAACTTATAACTGAGCCAACTAGAATAACAGAAACCTCTTCAACAACTATTGACGTAATATTTTTTAATAACTGTGATCTGCTCAAACAGGTTAGCACAATTAATGCAGATTTAATATCGGATCATAGATTAATTCAATGCACGTTAGATCTAAATGTGAAAAAGTCAAAACCTAGATATATAACGTATAGAAACTTCAGTAGTTGTTCTTTTGATGATTTTGACTCAGAGTTACTCTCTCTACCAATGGAAAAAATTCTTTACATTACTAATATAAACTCAAAAATTTCAATCTTTACCGAATTACTCCTAAACTTATTCAATAGATATGCTCCTTTCAAAACTTCTCGAATTTCAAAACCTTAAGCCCCATGGTTAACACCAACTATAAAATTGATGATGGCTGAACGTGATAAAGCGTTAAGTAAATTTAAAAAATAAAAAAAAACTAAAGATTGGCAGTATTATAAAGATAATAGAAATTTTACATTATCTTCAATAAAGCGGGAAAAGTCTGCATATTTAAATTCGGACCAAATAGTAGCGATCAAAAAGAGTTTTGGTAAAAACTCAAGCATTTACAAATCAAGCAAAATCAGTCTATAACGATTCCAGAAAACCTAACTGACCCTAATGAACTCAACAGATACTTTGTGTCTGTATTTCATCACGTAAATAATTCTCTTTCAGCTGAAAAATCTTACTAAAACAAAAAGTTTAATAAAGATATTACTTTTAAATTCAAACTGGCAACGATTGAGGAAATAACATCTATTATAAAAAATCTAAAGTCAAATGCCTGCGGAATAGATGGAATTACTGCAAAAATGCTAAAAATGAGCTCTCCTATTATTGACAAATATATAACGCATAGAATTAATTGCTCCTTAGAAATTGGATATTTTCTATAAAACTGGAAGATCACTCTTATTAAGCCAATTCCCAAAATCAACAAACCTACAAAGCATTCCGACTTTCGCCCTATAAGTTTGCTGCCTACTTTATTTAAAATTTTGGAAAAATTTGTTTATAAACAAATATATGAGTATGTTGAAAGAAATCACATTCTCACCTATATCTCACCTACAATTGAACTCTACCAAATGTTCTTTGATTTGCTACATTAGTAAAAAAACTCTCTCTGAAGTGAAATCAAATTTACACATAAAAATAAACAACATTGAATTAACTTCGTCGGAATCAGCAAAAAACTTAGGCTTACTTTTAGATGAAAAATTACGGTTTAATTCTCACATAAATAACCTAGTCAAAAAAGCTTACCTAAACCTTGTACTACTTTACTTTAACGTTAATAAATTAATTAACTCAGTACCGCCTTCAAAAAATTCAGAACTCTTGTTGCCGACTAGTTTATAATCTAAGGAAATACGATAGAATATCATCCAAGATGAGGGAACTCAATTGGTTAAACGTTGAGTATACATGGAAGTATTACACCACAACATTTTTACATAATCTTCTCTTGTGCAATAGTCCGGATTACCTTAAAAAAAAAATTATTTCAGATCTCAAAAGCATGGGTTAACTTTGAGAAATCATAAAACACTAGCATTGCTAAGGTTTAAAACCGCAATTTTTAAAAGAAGCTTTACATACAATGCAATTCACTTATATAATGAATTAAACGATCACATTAAAACTCATAGTTTGAAAAAATTTCAAAAGTTTGTTAAAAATTATTATATATCTCAACATTATGTAAATCTGTAATTATATACAACCGCAACTTCCTAGCATCAATGTTCTTTTCGGTAACGTTAACGAATAAATGGGTCCAATAAATGGGTCCAATGGGTAGGAGGTTGAGGAGAGTAGCAGTTTTGCTAAACTTCGCCTCATTACGTTGTATTATTGTGTAGTTTATGACTTTTTCTTCTTGTATCTAGTTATGATTGTACGTTTTATAACTAATAAAAACTATATTATTATTATTATTATTATTATTATTATTATTATTATTATTATTATTATTATTATTATTATTATTATTATTATTATTATTATTACTATTATTATTATTATTATTATTATTATTATTATTATTATTATTATTATTATTATTATTATTATTATTATTATTATTATTATTATTATTATTATTATTATTATTTTTTTATAAGGTGGTGGAAAATCTTCAAAAGACACCATAAAGGTAGTGTCGGATTTCTACCGACTAAAAACCACCCCCTGAGAAGCATCGGCTACTAAGGCCATTAGCTTTTATCACGTATAATTTAGTTAATAGTTAAAGGTAAGTATCAGATAAAAATATCACAGGTATCAGATATAAATATCACAGGTAAGTATCAGATGTAAAAATCACTTTTAAGTATCACAGTCTTGTATCAGAAAAAAGTATCGCAGTTTAAAGTTCTTTATATACTTTAATATCTTTTAAAAAGTTTAAAGTATTTATAATGTTTTCTTTTTCTTTTAGGTTTTCTTCGATGGTAGGCCGTATTTTGTGTGTACGTCTTGGCGTACAGTATTTTGGGCATTCGCAAATTATATGTGCTATGGTCAAATCAACCTGGCAGTCGTCACAGCTTGGTTTATCCTCGCCACTCAGTAAATACTGGTGAGTAAGTGTTGTGTGTCCTGTTTTTAGTCTATGGATTTTGACCGCATTTTCCCGAGTAACATCCATGTTTTCGTACCCATACTTGACTTCGTGTATGACTAATGCAAGTTGTGTATTTTTTGTACTCCATTTATTTTGCCATTTCATTAAAACTTTTTCTTTTATTGTGTTTTTGAATCTTGTTTTGAATTCTGCTTTAGACTTATCGTCTAGATAGTCATTTACTAAGACTTCTGGTATTTGAGTGTCGACATCTTGAAGAAACTCGCTTGCACGTACTCCAAGTGGTCGAGTTATAGTTGCACGTCTCTGGTATTCATCTCTTTCCAGAAAAAGAAATTCATTATTTGGATGATACACGTTCAGTCTAACTTGAGTCATGTACGATATCATAAGCTGTTTCCTTCTTAGGTCTAAAGGAGGTAAGCCGGACAGGCAATAGAGGCTATCTACGGGTGTTGTCGGAAAAGCTCCTAGGCAGTATCTTATACCTAAATGATGGATACAATTAAGCTTTTGGAGCACACTTTCCCGGGCGGAAGAGTATGCCATGCAACCGTAATCCATTCGTGACAAAACTAGAGCCTGGTAAATACTAAGGAGGCTTTTTGTATTAGCTCCCCACTGAGTGTGCGCTAACACTTTAATGATGTTCATGGTTGCTCTACATCTATCCTCCAACGAGTTAATATGGTCTAGCCATGTAAGTTTCCTATCTAATAGTAGTCCCAAGAATTTGACTTTATCAGCACATAAAATTGTTTTTCCATTTAGGTACATGACAGGGTCATAATGAGGTTTTCTTAATCTACAGAAATGCACGCATTGTGTTTTCTCTGTAGAAAACTGAAAACCCACTTTTGCTGCATTTTTTGATAATTTATCTATTGCAGCTTGCATTATTTTTGAGGCAGCTCCTACAGTTTTGCCTGCGACGATAAAACAAACATCATCAACGTAGAGACATTTTGTAACTTTTTTATCCACATTTTTGGCTATCTCGTTTATAGCGATAGCAAAAAGAGTGCAGCTTAGAGTTGAGCCTTGAGGAACTCCGTTCTCTAAAAATTTAGCATTTGAATATGAGTTACTCACTCGCACCCTGAAACGTCTATTTTTAAGGAAGGACTGAATCATTAGGGCAATATTGCCCCTTAAACCATATTTGTGTAGTTTTTGTAGTATACCATGTCTCCATGCCATGTCATATGCTCCTTTGATGTCAAAGAAGACTGCGATTGCATGCTCCCGTTTCCTAAATGTTTCTTGCACAAAATTTTCTAGCAGTACCAGATGATCAGCTGTAGATCGGCCTTTTCTGAAACCTGATTGATACGGCACTAATCTTTGTTTCTCTTCTAGATAGTCCTGCAGTCGAGTATTTACCATGCGTTCTAATATTTTACCAATAGAGCATGTAAGGCTAATGGGTCTGTAGCTACTAGCCAACGTGGCTTCTTTCTTTGGTTTTTTTATAGGTACAATTATAGCTTCTTTCCAGTCCTCTGGGTAAGTACCTTTGTTCAGCAGGTTGTTAAAAAGTATTAGCAGAGCTTCTTTCATATCAAAAGTGATATGTTTTAGCATTTCGTTAGACACCATATCCATGCCAGGGGATGTAAGTTTGGCACCTAATATAGCACGCTCCAACTCTTCCATGTTAAAGGGTATATTATATTGCTTTGTTTCTGTCGTTTTAAAATTAACATAATTTCTTTCTTTTTCAGCAATGGTTTCTTGGAAAACTTTATCGTAATTTGCAGTGCTACTAACACTTGCATAGTAAACTGCAAGAGTTTCTGCAATTTCTTCTGGGTTTTCTGTCGTCAGCCCTGAGCTTGTTTGGATACAGGTAAGTGTTTGTTTAGTGTGTTTACCCTGTATTGATTTTATTTTTTTCCATATCTCTTTTACATCAGATTCAGGTGTAATTGTAGAGATGTAATTATTCCAGGAATTTTTCTTGCTTTCGACTAAAACTTTTTTACACTCTAGTCGAGCTCGCTTAAATGCTATTAGGTTTTCTGTGGTAGGAAATCTTTGAAATATGTTAAATTTTGTCTTTTTTTCTTTTATAGCGTTTTTAACTTCAGGGCTCCACCATGGGACAAAACGTTTAACTGGTTTTGCTTGAGTAAGTGGAATACTCTTTTTTGCAGCGTTAATTATTGCGGTTGTAATTGTTTTAACATTCATAATTTTAGGAGGGTGTAAAGTCTCCGCAAACCTGACCCAGTCAGCCTTAGCTGTGTTATATCTTTTTACTGCAGATTGAGCAGTAATTGGTATATCAGTTTTTATAAAAATTGGAAAGTGGTCACTGTTGTGTAGATTGTCTGCCGTGTATTATTATTATTATTATTATTATTATTATTATTATTATTATTATTATTATTATTATTATTATTATTATTATTATTATTATTATTATTATTATTATTATTATTATTATTATTATTATTTTTTTTTTTGTAGGCGGTGGAAAATCTTCAAAAGACACCAAAAAGGTAGTTTCGGATTCCTACCGACTAAAAACCACCCCCTAGTAAGCGTCGGCTACCGAGGCCATTAGCTTTGCAACATCTTCGTGTTATTTATCACAGGTATGTATCACAGTTAGAGTTCATAAGTAGGTATCACAGATACCTATAGTATCTTATAGTTCTTCAAAAAGTTTGATTTCTTTTAGAAAGGTTATAGTATTAATAATTTTGTCTTTTTCTTTCAGGTTTTCTGCAATGTTTTGCTGTATTTTATGTTTACACCTTGCACTTCTAAATTTAGGACACTCACATATAATGTGTTTTATTGTCAAGTTGACCTGGCATTCCTCACATTTAGGTTGATCGTCACCCGTTAGCAAGTGCTGGTGGGTAAGTGCTGTGTGTCCTGATCTTAGACGATGAATCTTCACCGCATTCTCCCTGGTGTCATCTAGGCTATCATATCCATATTTAATTTCTGGTTTTATTAGTGCAAGTAGTGTGTTCCTATCATTCCACTTACTCTGCCATTTACTCAGAATCTTTTCTTTTATTATGTTTTTATACTGTAATTTACTAAAAGCTATTTCAGGTGTATTTATTGGTATTTGATAATCAATTTCATTAAGAAACTCGTTTGCGCGTATTCCAAGTGGTCGAGTTATAGTCGGACGATTCTTGTACTCGTCTCTCTCCAGGTGCAGAAAACTGTTATTTGGATGATCCACAAACGATTTGACTTGTATCAAATATGATGTCATTAATTGCTTTCTTCTCAGGTCCAAGGCAGGAAGGCCTGACTCACAGTATAAGCTATCGATTGGTGTGGTTGGAAAAGCTCCTAGGCAGTACCTTAAACCCAGGTGATGTATTCTGTCAAGTTTTCGTAGCGCGCTTTCACGAGATGACGAATATGCCATGCAGCCGTAGTCCATACGTGAAAGTACAAGAGATTGGTAGATACTTATTAGGCTTTTTGTATTTGCTCCCCATTTAGTGTGAGCCAACACTTTGATAATATTCATGTTTGATCGACATTTATTCTCTAGAGAGGTAATATGATCTATCCAGGTAAGTTTCCTGTCAAATATAACTCCCAAGAATTTTACTCGATCAACACATGAGATTGTCCTTCTGTTTAAATATATAACAGGGTCATAGTGGGGCTTTCTTAGCCTACAAAAATGCACACATTGTGTTTTTTCACTCGAAAATTTAAAACCAACTTCTGCTGCATTTTTAGATAAATTATCTATTGCAGCTTGCATTATTTTTGTCGCTGGGCCTATTGATTGTCCAGATATAACAAAGCTAACATCATCAACATATAGACATTTGCATATCTCGTCGGGTACATTTTTTGCTATCTCGTTAATAGCAATGGCAAACAGTGTACAGCTTAGAGTTGAGCCTTGTGGGACTCCATTCTCCAAAACTTTAACTTTTGAGTATGAGCTACCCACTCGCACTCTAAAATGCCTATTTTTAAGAAAGGACTGGATTAGTAAAGCCATATTGCCCCTTACACCATACCTATAAAGTTTTTCTAGTATACCATGCCGCCATGCCATGTCATAGGCCCCTTTGATATCAAAGAAGACCGCTATTGCATGTTCCCGTTTCCTGAAAGTTTCTTGTACAATATTTTCTAGTAGGACAAGGTGGTCCGCCGTTGAACGGCCCTTTCTAAAACCTGCCTGATACGGCACTAATATTTTTTCTTTTTCTAGGTAGTTCTGTAATCGATTATTTATCATCCTTTCCATGATTTTACCCATAGAGCACGTTAGACTAATGGGTCTATAACTAGTTGGTAGAGTGGCTTTTTTTTTAGGTTTTTTTATGGGCACAACTATAGCTTCTTTCCATTCTTCTGGGTATGTGCCTTCTTTCCACAAGTTATTAAAAAGTGTCAACAGAGCTTGTTTCATATCAGGAGTTATATGTTTCAGCATTTCGTTTGACACCATATCCATACCAGGAGAGGATAGTTTAGCTCTGACCAGAGCACACTCCAACTCTTCCAATGTAAAAGGTACGTTATATTGCTTAGTGTCTACGCTGTCAAAGTTAACATAATTTTCTTCTCTTTCAGGTAATGTTTCTTGGAATTCTATAGAGTAATTTCCCGTGCTGCTGACGCTTGCAAAGTGTACTGTAAGGATTTCTGCAATTTCTTTTGGATTCTCTGTCACCACTCCCTGACTCGTCTGGATATAGGTAAGTGGTTCTAGAGTATTTTTACCTTGTATTGATTTTACTTTTCTCCATACTTGTTTTACATCTGATTCAGGCGTAATTGTAGAGGTGTATTTGTTCCAAGAATTTTTCTTGCTTTCAAGTACAACCCTTTTGCACTCTGCCCGTGCTCGTTTAAACGTTATCAAGTTTGCGGTGGTAGGAAATCTTCTAAATTTGTAGAACGTTTTCTTTTTTTCTTTTATAGCGTTTTGAACTTCATAACTCCACCATGGCACAAACCGTTTTACTGGTTTTGCTTTAGTAAATGGAATACTTTTATTTGCAGCTTTAATTATCGCGCTTGTAACTGATTGAACATTTACAGTTTCAGGAGGATGCAAATTTTTCGTGAAGGAGGTCCAATCTGCTCTAGCAGTGTTATATATTTTTGCAACTGATCGGACCGGCATTGGTACGTCAGTTTGTATTATAATGGGAAAATGATCACTGTTATGTAGGTTGTCTGCAGTAGCCCAGGTTAGTTCTACAGCCAAGCAGCTCGAGGCAAGCGACAGGTCTATCGCGGAGAAACTATTTGAGATAGTGTTAAAGCTTGTAGGTGATCCAGTATTTAGTAACACCAAATCGTCTCTTTCTAGCCAGCGGTTGATCACGCGGCCTCTTGTATCGGTCTTAGTAGATCCCCAGAGAGGACTGTGGGCATTAAAATCTCCTACCACCACAAAAGGAGCAGTTAGTTGACTTACAATATGGTCTAGATCTTCGATACTCCAGTTATATTCAGGTAAGTATATATTACATAGAGTTATTTGTATCGGCCTGTTCAATCGTACTGCTACCACCTGTAGGTCACTGTTGACTAATATGCTATCATACTGGACATCATCTCTTAACAAAGTAGCAACGCCACCGCTTGCTCTTTGCTGATATGTTGCATCTTTCCTCTCAATATTATATCCCCCAAGTGCATATGGCTGGTCTGTTTTTAGATGTGTTTCTTGCAAGCAGAGACACATAGGAGTATGTTCTTGTATTAGAAGTTTTATGTCGCAGTTTTTATCTACACATCCTCTGCAGTTCCATTGTATAATTTTATTGTAGTTCATGTTTTTGTTTTTTTTTTTTTTGGTTTCTTTATTAGATCTAAAAATGTGTATAGGACAGACATAAAAACAGATATAATAAGTTAATTTGTAAATAAATAGATAAATTAATAAATAGTAGGTAATTAGGTAAATAATTAACTAATAGGTACATAAATAAATAAGTAAATATATAAATATATAAATAAATGAACAAATAAATAAAAAAATAAAAAATAAATAAATAAATAAATAAATAAATAAATAAATAAATAAATAAATAAATAAATAAATAAATAAATAAATAAATAAATAAATAAATAAATAAATAAATAAATAAATAAATAAATAAATAAATAAATAAATAAATAAATAAATAAATAAATAAATAAATAAATAAATAAATAAATAAATAAATAAATAAATAAATAAATAAATAAATAAATAAATAAATAAATAAATAAATAAATAAATAAATAAATAAATAAATAAATAAATAAATAAATAAATAAATAAATAAATAAATAAATAAATAAATAAATAAATAAATAAATAAATAAATAAATAAATAAATAAATAAATAAATAAATAAATAAATAAATAAATAAATAAATAAATAAATAAATAAATAAATAAATAAATAAATAAATAAATAAATAAATAAATAAATAAATAAATAAATAAATAAATAAATAAATAAATAAATAAATAAATAAATAAATAAATAAATAAATAAATAAATAAATAAATAAATAAATAAATAAATAAATAAATAAATAAATAAATAAATAAATAAATAAATAAATAAATAAATAAATAAATAAATAAATAAATAAATAAATAAATAAATAAATAAATAAATAAATAAATAAATAAATAAATAAATAAATAAATAAATAAATAAATAAATAAATAAATAAATAAATAAATAAATAAATAAATAAATAAATAAATAAATAAATAAATAAATAAATAAATAAATAAATAAATAAATAAATAAATAAATAAATAAATAAATAAATAAATAAATAAATAAATAAATAAATAAATAAATAAATAAATAAATAAATAAATAAATAAATAAATAAATAAATAAATAAATAAATAAATAAATAAATAAATAAATAAATAAATAAATAAATAAATAAATAAATAAATAAATAAATAAATAAATAAATAAATAAATAAATAAATAAATAAATAAATAAATAAATAAATAAATAAATAAATAAATAAATAAATAAATAAATAAATAAATAAATAAATAAATAAATAAATAAATAAATAAATAAATAAATAAATAAATAAATAAATAAATAAATAAATAAATAAATAAATAAATAAATAAATAAATAAATAAATAAATAAATAAATAAATAAATAAATAAATAAATAAATAAATAAATAAATAAATAAATAAATAAATAAATAAATAAATAAATAAATAAATAAATAAATAAATAAATAAATAAATAAATAAATAAATAAATAAATAAATAAATAAATAAATAAATAAATAAATAAATAAATAAATAAATAAATAAATAAATAAATAAATAAATAAATAAATAAATAAATAAATAAATAAATAAATAAATAAATAAATAAATAAATAAATAAATAAATAAATAAATAAATAAATAAATAAATAAATAAATAAATAAATAAATAAATAAATAAATAAATAAATAAATAAATAAATAAATAAATAAATAAATAAATAAATAAATAAATAAATAAATAAATAAATAAATAAATAAATAAATAAATAAATAAATAAATAAATAAATAAATAAATAAATAAATAAATAAATAAATAAATAAATAAATAAATAAATAAATAAATAAATAAATAAATAAATAAATAAATAAATAAATAAATAAATAAATAAATAAATAAATAAATAAATAAATAAATAAATAAATAAATAAATAAATAAATAAATAAATAAATAAATAAATAAATAAATAAATAAATAAATAAATAAATAAATAAATAAATAAATAAATAAATAAATAAATAAATAAATAAATAAATAAATAAATAAATAAATAAATAAATAAATAAATAAATAAATAAATAAATAAATAAATAAATAAATAAATAAATAAATAAATAAATAAATAAATAAATAAATAAATAAATAAATAAATAAATAAATAAATAAATAAATAAATAAATAAATAAATAAATAAATAAATAAATAAATAAATAAATAAATAAATAAATAAATAAATAAATAAATAAATAAATAAATAAATAAATAAATAAATAAATAAATAAATAAATAAATAAATAAATAAATAAATAAATAAATAAATAAATAAATAAATAAATAAATAAATAAATAAATAAATAAATAAATAAATAAATAAATAAATAAATAAATAAATAAATAAATAAATAAATAAATAAATAAATTTATTTATTTTTTATTTTTTTTATTTATTTATTTGATTACAACATCCAACAGGTCAAGCCCAATTGCAGGATGAGGAAAAAATACATATTAATATAAAAAGAAAAATTGTAAAAAGTAAATGTTAGTGCAAATTGAATGCAAAAATATGTAAAACACTTAAAGATAAATTAGTACGATACAGATTACAACACAAAAATAATTTAACATATTAAAAAGCAAGCATTTTTAAGTTTAAAATATCACAGTTAAAAATATCAAAGTCATCAAGTTTGTCACAGTTCTGGCACATAGTGTTTATCGGCGAAAATGTAAGCGCATTGGTTTTTGGTGTTGTTAGATAAAATGAGGATGAATTTATTAGTCTTGAAGAGGGTCGAGGAACATGAAAATTTATTTTACATAGTAACTCGGGACAGTCGATCAAGTTATTGATAATTTTGAACAGAAATATCACCGAGTCACATTTCCTTCTAGCATCCAAAGTGGAGTACCCGAACTTATCTAACAACACATCATGCGGAAAGCCAATGGCAGGGTAAACACCTTCAGATTTAAAAAACATAAACTTTAAAAATTTTCGCTGCACAGATTCGATCTCCGAGATTGCGACTGCAATAAATAAATAAATAAATAAATAAATAAATAAATAAATAAATAAATAAATAAATAAATAAATAAATAAATAAATAAATAAATAAATAAATAAATAAATAAATAAATAAATAAATAAATAAATAAATAAATAAATAAATAAATAAATAAATAAATAAATAAATAAATAAATAAATAAATAAATAAATAAATAAATAAATAAATAAATAAATAAATAAATAAATAAATAAATAAATAAATAAATAAATAAATAAATAAATAAATAAATAAATAAATAAATAAATAAATAAATAAATAAATAAATAAATAAATAAATAAATAAATAAATAAATAAATAAATAAATAAATAAATAAATAAATAAATAAATAAATAAATAAATAAATAAATAAATAAATAAATAAATAAATAAATAAATAAATAAATAAATAAATAAATAAATAAATAAATAAATAAATAAATAAATAAATAAATAAATAAATAAATAAATAAATAAATAAATAAATAAATAAATAAATAAATAAATAAATAAATAAATAAATAAATAAATAAATAAATAAATAAATAAATAAATAAATAAATAAATAAATAAATAAATAAATAAATAAATAAATAAATAAATAAATAAATAAATAAATAAATAAATAAATAAATAAATAAATAAATAAATAAATAAATAAATAAATAAATAAATAAATAAATAAATAAATAAATAAATAAATAAATAAATAAATAAATAAATAAATAAATAAATAAATAAATAAATAAATAAATAAATAAATAAATAAATAAATAAATAAATAAATAAATAAATAAATAAATAAATAAATAAATAAATAAATAAATAAATAAATAAATAAATAAATAAATAAATAAATAAATAAATAAATAAATAAATAAATAAATAAATAAATAAATAAATAAATAAATAAATAAATAAATAAATAAATAAATAAATAATAAACTTAATTAAAAACGTGAAACAAATATATATATATATATATATACAATGACTAGAAAATTAAATTATCACAGATAAATTAATTTGATAAAGTTTCTGAGGGTGGTGGCTTTCTAGGTTTACCTTTCGGCCACCCTTTTCCCTTTTTTTTGGTTTGAGAGGAGGAATCTCCAGCATGTGACGATGAGTCATCGACTTCATCTCCAGATGTGGTTTCAACACTCCTGTCACGTTTTTTTTGATCTGATGTAGTTTCCAAATGCTTTACATCAGATCCAACTTTTTCCCTCCTTGCAGCTCTAGGAGCATTGGGGCGGGTAAATGTTGAGCTTTCTTTTAGGACAAACACGGATTTTAGTGCACTAACTAGTGCGGGTATCAGTTCTTTGACTAGGCTATCACAATTCATTTTAGTTTCTTTTCCAGGCGCATTAGCTACCTGGCCATAGGTCACCGGATATTTTGAAGCAACAGCAGTTACATTTTTTTTGGCTTCGTAGTATGATAAGTTGTCTTTTACTTTTAGATCTTGGATGGCAGTTTCTTGTTTATAGACTGGACATATTCTTGAACGTGATTGTACAGTATTATTTAGTTTTTGTAGCGAAGGGATTCTTTCTTAAGCCGTAAGGCACAGAAATAAAGATATATATATATTCTTGAACGTGCACTGTGGTCACCGTTGCAGTTGATGCATTTATACGTTTCACAAGGATTTCCTTCATGCATTGGTTTACCACACAGCACAAATTAGCACAAATTGGTTCATTTGTGCACCTGGTAGACGTATGTCCAAATCGCTGGCATCTGAAGCATCTCAGTGGAGGCGGTATGTATTGACGGACAGGAAGCGAGTAAAATGCAGCAAATACTTTGTTGGGCAGTTTTGTATTACTAAAAGTTAAGATGTGTGTTGGGGTATCAACTAACTGGCCTTCAACACGTTTCTTAATGCGTTTGACTGCTATTACTCCCTGTGGCGCTAATTCCTCACATATTTGCTCTTCGGTGCATATTAATATGTCCTTACATACAACGACTCCTCGAACCGTATCTATGAGCTGTAACGGTAATTTCATAATCTAGCAGTTTTTTTAGCATTTGTAATTTTGCTGACTGTGTAGCAGAAACAGTTTCAAGTAACAAACCCTCTTTAGTTTTTTTTGTTTGTTTCAGCTCACCGATTATACCAAACAACGACTTATGCAGTAGAAAGGGATTAACTTTATAAAAGTTATCCCCATCATTACGTTTTACGACCAAGAACCGAGGTTGGGGCCCCTTTTCTTGGTTCGCAATTGGTTGGGTTAGTTGAGGAGAACCCACTCCTTTGTTTTTTTGGTCAGTATTTAACATATTGATCCCACGAGTAGCCTAGGAAATAAAAGTCACCTACAGCAGAGCCTGGATACAGCAGGAAGGCTAAATTACAACCAGAGGTCGCCAGGTATCTGGAGGGCATCGTTCAAGACCCAACTTCGCGGGGCCATTCATCTCCTGGGCACGATTGCTTCCACCACGAGATTGCGGGGTATTCTTAGTTTCCCCGGGGCTACTCAATTCACCACAGGTACTACAAGCCTCCCCACCACGACAAGGTGATACCCTTGGGGAGGTGATACCCTTGGGGATTATTATTATTATTATTATTATTATTATTATTATTATTATTATTATTATTATTATTATTATTATTATTATTATTATTATTATTATTATTATTATTATTATTATTATTATTATTATTATTATTATTATTATTATTATTATTATTATTATTATTATTATTATTATTATTATTATTATTATTATTATTATTATTATTATTATTATTATTTTTTGTAGGCGGTGGAAAATCTTCAAAAGACACCAAAAAGGTAGTGTCGGATTCCTACCGACTAAAAACCACCCCCTAGTAAGCGTCGGCTGCTGGGGCCATTAGCTTTGCTACATCACAGAAAAATTTATCACAGGTAAGTATCACAGTAAAAAATCTCAGGTGGGTATCAAAGATACCTTATAGTTCTTTAAATAGATCAATTTCTTTTAGAAATGATATCGTGTTAGTAATTTTGTCTTTTTGTTTTAGGTTGTCTAAAAAGTTGGATTCAATTTTGTGTTTCTAAAAAGTTGGATTCAATTTTGTGTTTACGTCTTACACTCAGATATTTAGGGCATTCACATATAATGTGTTGTATTGTCAGATCGACCTGACATTGCTCGCAACTAGGTTTATCGTCACCCGTCAGCAGGTGCTGGTGGGTAAGCGCTGTATGTCCTGATCTTAAACGGTGGATCTTGACTGCATTTTCTCTGTTGTCATCCATCCTTTCATATCCGTACATAATTTATGGTTTTACTAGTGCAAGTAGCGTATTCCTTCCATTCCAATTATTTTGCCATTTAATCAAGATCTTTTCTTTTATTTCGTTTTTATATTGTGTTTTGTTATAATCTGTTTCAGGAATGTGTACTGGTATCTGAAAATCAATTTCATCAAGAAACTCGTTTGCGCGTACACCCAGCGGTCGGGTTATTGTCGGCCGGCTCTGGTACTCGTCTCTATCATTGTGCAGAAAACTGTTATTTGGATGGTCCAAGGACGACTTGACTTGTATCATGTATGATAACATTAATTGCTTTCTTCTTAGATCTAAAGGGGGTAGGCCTGATTCACAGTATAAGCTATCAACCGGTGTTGTCGGGAAAGCTCCTAAGCAGTATCTTATACTCAGGTGATGGATTCTGTCAAGTTTCCGTAGCGCACTTTCACGGGCTGACGAATAAGCCACGCATCCGTGGTCCATACGTGATTGTACGAGGGACTGGTAAATATTTATGAGGCTTTTTGTATTAGCTCCCCACTTGGTGTGAGCCAACACTTTAATAATATTCATGCTTGCTCGACATCTTTCTTCCAGAGAGATAATATGATGTACCCATGTAAGTTTGCTATCGAATATTACACCTAAAAATTTTACTTTGTCAACACATGCAATTGTTGTGTTGTTTAAGTATAGAACTGGGTCATAATGTGGTTTTCTTAGTCTACAAAAATGCACGCAATGTGTTTTTTTTGTCGAAAATTGAAATCCCACTTTTGCTGCATTTCTAGATAGTCTATCTATTGCAACTTGCATTACTCTTGTCATTGCACCTATAGTTTTTCCTGTTATAACAAAACTGACATCATCAACATAGAGACATTTGCTTATCACCTCATCAACATTCTTTGCTATCTCGTTAATAGCAATAGCAAAGAGTGTGCAACTTAGAGTTGAGCCTTGCGCGACCCCATTCTCTAAATATTTCATTGTTGAGTATGAGCTACCTACTCGTACCCTAAAGTGCCTATCGTCAGAAAGGACTGGATTAGTAAAGCCATATTGCCTCTAACCCCATACTTATGAAGCTTTTTTAGTATACCATGTTTCCATGCCATGTCATAGGCTCCTTTAATATCAAAGAAGACAGCGATAGCATGTTTCCGTTTTCTGAAAGTTTCTTGCACAAAATTTTCCAACAGGACAAGATGGTCCACAGTTGAGCGGCCTCTTCTGAATCCTGCCTGATAATGTACTAATAGTTTATTTTCTTCTAGGTACTCCTGCAGTCTATTATTAACCATCCGCTCCAATATTTTACCCATAGAACACGTAAGACTAATGGGTCTATAGCTACTAGGCAAAGTGGCTTCTTTTTCGGTTTTTTTATAGGTACAATTATAGCTTCCTTCCATTCTTCCGGATATGTTCCATCTTGCCACAGATTATTAAAAAGTATTAGCATAGCATCTCTCATATCAGGAGTAGTATGTTTCAGCATTTCGTTGGATACCATATCCAAGCCAGGAGAAGTTAGTTTGGATCTCGACAGAGCACACTCCAACTCGTCCATTGTAAAAGGTAAGTTATATTGCTTAGTTTCTTTGGTGTCAAAGTTGAGATGATTTTTTTCCTTTTCAGGAAGTGTATTTTGAAAGGCTCTACTATAGTTTGCAGTGCTGCTGGCACTTGCAAAGTGTACAGCAAGTGTTTCTGCAATTTCATTTGGATTCTCTGTCATCACCCCCGGTGTCGTCTGGATACAGGTAAGTGACACTCTAGTGTTTTTACCTTGTATTGATTTAATTTTTCTCCATACCTCCTTTACGTCGGATTCAGGCGTAATTGTAGAGGTGTACTTATTCCAGGATTTTTTCTTATTTTCGAGTATAACTCTTTTGCATTCTGCTCGGGCTTGTTTAAACACCACCAGGTTTGCTGTGGTAGGACATCTTCTAAACCTATAGAAACTTTTCTTTTTTTCTTTTATGGCGTTTTGAACGTCAAGACTCCACCATGGAACATAGCGTTTAACTGGTTTTGTTTTTGTAAGTGGGATACTCATCTTTGCAGCTTTGATTATTGAGCTAGTGATTGTTTTGACATTTATAGTTTCAGGAGAGTGCATATTGTCCGTGAAGCGGGTACAGTCTGCCTTGGCTGTGTTATCTCTTCTCGCCACTGATCGAATAGGAATTGGCATATCAGTTTGCATTATGATCGGAAAATGATCACTGTTGTGCAGGTTATCTGCCGTGTACCAAGCTAATTGTATTGCCAAGCAACTCGACGCAAGCGATAGGTCTAGTGCAGAAAATGTATTTGAAATTGTGTTAAGGCTTGTTGGTGACCCTGTATTGAGTAACACCAAGTCATCTCTTTCCAGCCAGCGTTCGATCAAACGTCCCCTTGTATCGGTATCACTAGATCCCCATAGGGGACTGTGAGCGTTAAAGTCTCCTACTATCAGAAAGGGATCAGTTAGTTGACTTACAATATGGTTCAGGTCTTCAATACTCCAGTTATATTCGGGTAAGTATATGTTACATATTGTTATTGGCATTGGCCGGTTCATACGTACCGCTACCACCTGTAAGCTACTATTAATTGTTATAGTATCATATTGAACATCACTTCTCAATAGTATAGCAACACCACTGCATGCTCTCTCTCGATATATTGCGTCTTTCCTCTCTGCATTATATCCCCGTAATGCGTATGGCTGGCCTGTTCTAAGATGTGTTTCTTGCAAGCAGAGACACATAGGAGTATGTTCCTGTATGAGCAGTTTTATGTCGCAGTGCTTATCTACGCAGCCTCTACAGTTCCATTGGATAATTTTATTGTAGTTCATGTTTTAATTTATTTATTTAATCCAAGATATAAATAAGTCGAATACAGAAACAACATAAATAGTTAAATGTAATAAATAAATAAATATATATAATAAAACAGACAAATATGACAAATATACAAATATACAAATATGTAAAGATAGTACAAATACAAGGGTAAAAAGTAAATAGGATTATTAGATTTCGATTATCACAAGTTATCACAGAGAGTTCGGTTATCACAGATATCTTAACTAGGTCGGGTCTATCGTGTGTTTAGGCTTCCTGACCTTCCCCTTCGGCCACCCAACCTTATTTTTTTTTTCGAGTGGAGGCCTCCCCGGCATTCAAAGATGATTCATGGAATTCATCCCCGGATGACGATTCAAGGCCCCTATCACGTTTTCTTATATCTGATGTAGATTGTTCTACATCAGATGCAACATTTCCCTTACTAGCAGCTCTAGGAGCACCAGGGCGGAGAAATCTTGAAGTTTCCTTTAGTACAAACACAGATTTTAATGCACTAACAAGTGCGGGTATAAGCTCTTTGACTAGACCATCATAATTAATTTTGCTTTCTTTTGCAGGGGTATTTGCTACCTTGGCGTAGCTAGACGAAAGTTTTGGGGTAGTACCCACTACTTTGGTTTTGGCTTCATAATACGATAGATTTTCCTTAACTTTGAATTCTTGGATGGCAGTTTCTTGTTTATAGATTGGGCAGTTTCTTGAGCGTGCACTGTGGTCACCGTTGCAATTGATGTATTTATAGCTATCACAGGGACTTTCCTTATGCATTGGTTTACCACACTCACATATTTCTATATTTGTACACTTCTATATTTCTATATTTGTGGTCTTAGTTCTTCAACTATTTCTTCTTCGGTACATATAAGAATGTCTTTACATACAATTACACCTCGAACCGTATTAAGGTTATTGTGTGGTGTAATAGTAATATCAAAATTCAGTAGCTTTTCCAATTTTTGTAGTTTTGCTGATTGGGCAGCAGAAGCAGTTTCCAGTAACAATCCATCTTTAGTTTTTTTTGTTTGTTTTAGATCTCCAACTAAGCCAAACAGCGACTTATGCAGTAAGAAAGGGTTAACTTTATAAAAGTTATCCCCATCGGTGCGTTTTACGACCAAGAACCGAGGTTGAGGCCCCTTTTCCTGGTTCGTAATTAGCTGGGTTGATTGAGGAGAACCCACTCCTTGGTTTTTTTGGATGATATTTGTCATATTGATCCCACGAGTACCTAGGAAATACAAGTCACCTACAGCAGAGCCTGGATACAGCAGGAAGGCTAAATTACACCCAGAGGTCGCCATGTATCTGGAGGGCATCGTTCATGACTCAAACTACGCGGAGCCATTCATCTCCTGGGCACGATTGCTTCCACCACGAGATTACGGGGTATTCTTAGTTTCCCCGAGGCTACTTAATTCACCACAGGTACTACAAGCCTCCCCACCACGACAAGGTGATACCCTTGGGGAGGATTATTATTATTATTATTATTATTATTATTATTATTATTATTATTATTATTATTATTATTATTATTATTATTATTATTATTATTATTATTATTAATATTAATATTATTATTATTATTATTATTATTATTATTATTATTATTATTATTATTATTATTATTATTATTATTATTTTTTTTTTTTTTTTTTATAAGGTGGTGGAAAATCTTCAAAAGACACCATAAAGGTAGTGTCGGATTTCTACCGACTAAAAACCACCCCCTAGGAAGCATCGGCTACTAAGGCCATTAGCTTTTATCACGTATAATTTAGTTAATAGTTAAAGGTAAGTATCAGATAAAAATATCACAGGTAAGTATCAGATATAAATATCACAGGTAAGTATCAGATGTAAAAATCACTTTTAAGTATCACAGTTTTGTATCAGAAAAAAGTATCGTAGTTTAAAGTTCTTTATATACTTTAATATCTTTTAAAAAGTTTAAAGTATTTATAATGTTTTCTTTTTCTTTTAGGTTTTCTTCGATGGTAGGCCGTATTTTGTGTGTACGTCTTGGCGTACAGTATTTTGGGCATTCGCAAATTATATGTGCTATGGTCAAATCAACCTGGCAGTCGTCACAGCTTGGTTTATCCTCGCCACTCAGTAAATACTGGTGAGTAAGTGTTGTGTGTCCTGTTTTTAGTCTATGGATTTTGACCGCATTTTCCCGAGTAACATCCATGTTTTCGTACCCATACTTGACTTCGTGTATGACTAATGCAAGTTGTGTATTTTTTGTACTCCATTTATTTTGCCATTTCATTAAAACTTTTTGTTTTATTGTGTTTTTGAATCTTGTTTTGAATTCTGTTTTAGACTTATCGTCTAGATAGTCATTTACTAAGACTTCTGGTATTTGAGTGTCGACATCTTGAAGAAACTCGCTTGCACGTACTCCAAGTGGTCGAGTTATAGTTGCACGTCTCTGGTATTCATCTCTTTCCAGAAAAAGAAATTCATTATTTGGATGATACACGTTCAGTCTAACTTGAGTCATGTACGATATCATAAGCTGTTTCCTTCTTAGGTCTAAAGGAGGTAAGCCGGACAGGCAATAGAGGCTATCTACGGGTGTTGTCGGAAAAGCTCCTAGGCAGTATCTTATACCTAAATGATGGATACAATTAAGCTTTTGGAGCACACTTTCCCGGGCGGAAGAGTATGCCATGCAACCGTAATCCATTCGTGACAAAACTAGAGCCTGGTAAATACTAAGGAGGCTTTTTGTATTAGCTCCCCACTGAGTGTGCGCTAACACTTTAATGATGTTCATGGTTGCTCTACATCTATCCTCCAACGAGTTAATATGGTCTAGCCATGTAAGTTTCCTATCTAATAGTAGTCCCAAGAATTTGACTTTATCAGCACATAAAATTGTTTTTCCATTTAGGTACATGACAGGGTCATAATGAGGTTTTCTTAATCTACAGAAATGCACGCATTGTGTTTTCCCTGTAGAAAACTGAAAACCCACTTTTGCTGCATTTTTTGATAATGTATCTATTGCAGCTTGCATTATTTTTGAGGCAGCTCCTACAGTTTTGCCTGCGACGATAAAACAAACATCATCAACGTAGAGACATTTTGTAACTTTTTTATCCACATTTTTGGCTATCTCGTTTATAGCGATAGCAAAAAGAGTGCAGCTTAGAGTTGAGCCTTGAGGAACTCCGTTCTCTAAAAATTTAGCATTTGAATATGAGTTACTCACTCGCACCCTGAAACGTCTATTTTTAAGGAAGGACTGAATCATTAGGGCAATATTGCCCCTTAAACCGTATTTGTGTAGTTTTTGTAGTATACCATGTCTCCATGCCATGTCATATGCTCCTTTGATGTCAAAGAAGACTGCGATTGCATGCTCCCGTTTCCTAAATGTTTCTTGCACAAAATTTTCTAGCAGTACCAGATGATCAGCTGTAGATCGGCCTTTTCTGAAACCTGATTGATACGGCACTAATCTTTGTTTCTCTTCTAGATAGTCCTGCAGTCGAGTATTTACCATGCGTTCTAATATTTTACCAATAGAGCATGTAAGGCTAATGGGTCTGTAGCTACTAGCCAACGTGGCTTCTTTCTTTGGTTTTTTTATAGGTACAATTATAGCTTCTTTCCAGTCCTCTGGGTAAGTACCTTTGTTCAGCAGGTTGTTAAAAAGTATTAGCAGAGCTTCTTTCATATCAAAAGTGATATGTTTTAGCATTTCGTTAGACACCATATCCATGCCAGGGGATGTAAGTTTGGCACCTAATATAGCACGCTCCAACTCTTCCATGTTAAAGGGTATATTATATTGCTTTGTTTCTGTCGTTTTAAAATTAACATAATTTCTTTCTTTTTCAGCAATGGTTTCTTGGAAAACTTTATCGTAATTTGCAGTGCTACTAACACTTGCATAGTAAACTGCAAGAGTTTCTGCAATTTCTTCTGGGTTTTCTGTCGTCAGCCCTGAGCTTGTTTGGATACAGGTAAGTGTTTGTTTAGTGTGTTTACCCTGTATTGATTTTATTTTTTTCCATATCTCTTTTACATCAGATTCAGGTGTAATTGTAGAGGTGTAATTATTCCAGGAATTTTTCTTGCTTTCGACTAAAACTTTTTTACACTCTAGTCGAGCTCGCTTAAATGCTATTAGGTTTTCTGTGGTAGGAAATCTTTGAAATATGTTAAATTTTGTCTTTTTTTCTTTTATAGCGTTTTTAACTTCAGGGCTCCACCATGGGACAAAACGTTTAACTGGTTTTGCTTGAGTAAGTGGAATACTCTTTTTTGCAGCGTTAATTATTGCGGTTGTAATTGTTTTAACATTCATAATTTTAGGAGGGTGTAAAGTCTCCGCAAACCTGACCCAGTCAGCCTTAGCTGTGTTATATCTTTTTACTGCAGATTGAGCAGTAATTGGTATATCAGTTTTTATAAAAATTGGAAAGTGGTCACTGTTGTGTAGATTGTCTGCCGTGTATTATTATTATTATTATTATTATTATTATTATTATTATTATTATTATTATTATTATTATTATTATTATTATTATTATTATTATTATTATTATTATTATTAGTATTATTATTATTATTATTATTATTATTATTATTATTATTATTATTATTATTATTATTATTATTATTATTATTATTATTATTATTATTATTATTATTATTATTATTATTATTATTTTTTTTTTTTTTGTAGGCGGTGGAAAATCTTCAAAAGACACCAAAAAGGTAGTTTCGGATTCCTACCGACTAAAAACCACCCCCTAGTAAGCGTCGGCTACCGAGGCCATTAGCTTTGCAACATCTTCGTGTTATTTATCACAGGTATGTATCACAGTTAGAGTTCATAAGTAGGTATCACAGATACCTATAGTATCTTATAGTTCTTCAAAAAGTTTGATTTCTTTTAGAAAGGTTATAGTATTAATAATTTTGTCTTTTTCTTTCAGGTTTTCTGCAATGTTTTGCTGTATTTTATGTTTACACCTTGCACTTCTAAATTTAGGGCACTCACATATAATGTGTTTTATTGTCAAGTTGACCTGGCATTCCTCACATTTAGGTTGATCGTCACCCGTTAGCAAGTGCTGGTGGGTAAGTGCTGTGTGTCCTGATCTTAGACGATGAATCTTCACCGCATTCTCCCTGGTGTCATCTAGGCTATCATATCCATATTTAATTTCTGGTTTTATTAGTGCAAGTAGTGTGTTCCTATCATTCCACTTACTCTGCCATTTACTCAGAATCTTTTCTTTTATTATGTTTTTATACTGTAATTTACTAAAAGCTATTTCAGGTGTATTTATTGGTATTTGATAATCAATTTCATTAAGAAACTCGTTTGCGCGTATTCCAAGTGATCGAGTTATAGTCGGACGATTCTTGTACTCGTCTCTCTCCAGGTGCAGAAAACTGTTATTTGGATGATCCACAAACGATTTGACTTGTATCAAATATGATGTCATTAATTGCTTTCTTCTCAGGTCCAAGGCAGGAAGGCCTGACTCACAGTATAAGCTATCGATTGGTGTGGTTGGAAAAGCTCCTAGGCAGTACCTTAAACCCAGGTGATGTATTCTGTCAAGTTTTCGTAGCGCGCTTTCACGAGATGACGAATATGCCATGCAGCCGTAGTCCATACGTGAAAGTACAAGAGATTGGTAGATACTTATTAGGCTTTTTGTATTTGCTCCCCATTTAGTGTGAGCCAACACTTTGATAATATTCATGTTTGATCGACATTTATTCTCTAGAGAGGTAATATGATCTATCCAGGTAAGTTTCCTGTCAAATATAACTCCCAAGAATTTTACTCGATCAACACATGAGATTGTCCTTCTGTTTAAATATATAACAGGGTCATAGTGGGGCTTTCTTAGCCTACAAAAATGCACACATTGTGTTTTTTCACTCGAAAATTTAAAACCAACTTCTGCTGCATTTTTAGATAAATTATCTATTGCAGCTTGCATTATTTTTGTCGCTGGGCCTATTGATTGTCCAGATATAACAAAGCTAACATCATCAACATATAGACATTTGCATATCTCGTCGGGTACATTTTTTGCTATCTCGTTAATAGCAATGGCAAACAGTGTACAGCTTAGAGTTGAGCCTTGTGGGACTCCATTCTCCAAAACTTTAACTTTTGAGTATGAGCTACCCACTCGCACTCTAAAATGCCTATTTTTAAGAAAGGACTGGATTAGTAAAGCCATATTGCCCCTTACACCATACCTATAAAGTTTTTCTAGTATACCATGCCGCCATGCCATGTCATAGGCCCCTTTGATATCAAAGAAGACCGCTATTGCATGTTCCCGTTTCCTGAAAGTTTCTTGTACAATATTTTCTAGTAGGACAAGGTGGTCCGCCGTTGAACGGCCCTTTCTAAAACCTGCCTGATACGGCACTAATATTTTTTCTTTTTCTAGGTAGTTCTGTAATCGATTATTTATCATCCTTTCCATGATTTTACCCACAGAGCACGTTAGACTAATGGGTCTATAACTAGTTGGTAGAGTGGCTTTTTTTTTAGGTTTTTTTATGGGCACAACTATAGCTTCTTTCCATTCTTCTGGGTATGTGCCTTCTTTCCACAAGTTATTAAAAAGTGTCAACAGAGCTTGTTTCATATCAGGAGTTATATGTTTCAGCATTTCGTTTGACACCATATCCATACCAGGAGAGGATAGTTTAGCTCTGACCAGAGCACACTCCAACTCTTCCAATGTAAAAGGTACGTTATATTGCTTAGTGTCTACGCTGTCAAAGTTAACATAATTTTCTTCTCTTTCAGGTAATGTTTCTTGGAATTCTATAGAGTAATTTCCCGTGCTGCTGACGCTTGCAAAGTGTACTGTAAGGATTTCTGCAATTTCTTTTGGATTCTCTGTCACCACTCCCTGACTCGTCTGGATATAGGTAAGTGGTTCTAGAGTATTTTTACCTTGTATTGATTTTACTTTTCTCCATACTTGTTTTACATCTGATTCAGGCGTAATTGTAGAGGTGTATTTGTTCCAAGAATTTTTCTTGCTTTCAAGTACAACCCTTTTGCACTCTGCCCGTGCTCGTTTAAACGTTATCAAGTTTGCGGTGGTAGGAAATCTTCTAAATTTGTAGAACGTTTTCTTTTTTTCTTTTATAGCGTTTTGAACTTCATAACTCCACCATGGCACAAACCGTTTTACTGGTTTTGCTTTAGTAAATGGAATACTTTTATTTGCAGCTTTAATTATCGCGCTTGTAACTGATTGAACATTTACAGTTTCAGGAGGATGCAAATTTTTCGTGAAGGAGGTCCAATCTGCTCTAGCAGTGTTATATATTTTTGCAACTGATCGGACCGGCATTGGTACGTCAGTTTGTATTATAATGGGAAAATGATCACTGTTATGTAGGTTGTCTGCAGTAGCCCAGGTTAGTTCTACAGCCAAGCAGCTCGAGGCAAGCGACAGGTCTATCGCGGAGAAACTATTTGAGATAGTGTTAAAGCTTGTAGGTGATCCAGTATTTAGTAACACCAAATCGTCTCTTTCTAGCCAGCGGTTGATCACGCGGCCTCTTGTATCGGTCTTAGTAGATCCCCAGAGAGGACTGTGGGCATTAAAATCTCCTACCACCACAAAAGGAGCAGTTAGTTGACTTACAATATGGTCTAGATCTTCGATACTCCAGTTATATTCAGGTAAGTATATATTACATAGAGTTATTTGTATCGGCCTGTTCAATCGTACTGCTGCCACCTGTAGGTCACTGTTGACTAATATGCTATCATACTGGACATCATCTCTTAACAAAGTAGCAACGCCACCGCTTGCTCTTTGCTGATATGTTGCATCTTTCCTCTCAATATTATATCCCCCAAGTGCATATGGCTGGTCTGTTTTTAGATGTGTTTCTTGCAAGCAGAGACACATAGGAGTATGTTCTTGTATTAGAAGTTTTATGTCGCAGTTTTTATCTACACATCCTCTGCAGTTCCATTGTATAATTTTATTGTAGTTCATGTTTTTGTTTTTTTTTTTTTTGGTTTCTTTATTAGATCTAAAAATGTGTATAGGACAGACATAAAAACAGATATAATAAGTTAATTTGTAAATAAATAGATAAATTAATAAATAGTAGGTAATTAGGTAAATAATTAACTAATAGGTACATAAATAAATAAGTAAATATATAAATATATAAATAAATGAACAAATAAATAAAAAAATAAAAAATAAATAAATAAATAAATAAATAAATAAATAAATAAATAAATAAATAAATAAATAAATAAATAAATAAATAAATAAATAAATAAATAAATAAATAAATAAATAAATAAATAAATAAATAAATAAATAAATAAATAAATAAATAAATAAATAAATAAATAAATAAATAAATAAATAAATAAATAAATAAATAAATAAATAAATAAATAAATAAATAAATAAATAAATAAATAAATAAATAAATAAATAAATAAATAAATAAATAAATAAATAAATAAATAAATAAATAAATAAATAAATAAATAAATAAATAAATAAATAAATAAATAAATAAATAAATAAATAAATAAATAAATAAATAAATAAATAAATAAATAAATAAATAAATAAATAAATAAATAAATAAATAAATAAATAAATAAATAAATAAATAAATAAATAAATAAATAAATAAATAAATAAATAAATAAATAAATAAATAAATAAATAAATAAATAAATAAATAAATAAATAAATAAATAAATAAATAAATAAATAAATAAATAAATAAATAAATAAATAAATAAATAAATAAATAAATAAATAAATAAATAAATAAATAAATAAATAAATAAATAAATAAATAAATAAATAAATAAATAAATAAATAAATAAATAAATAAATAAATAAATAAATAAATAAATAAATAAATAAATAAATAAATAAATAAATAAATAAATAAATAAATAAATAAATAAATAAATAAATAAATAAATAAATAAATAAATAAATAAATAAATAAATAAATAAATAAATAAATAAATAAATAAATAAATAAATAAATAAATAAATAAATAAATAAATAAATAAATAAATAAATAAATAAATAAATAAATAAATAAATAAATAAATAAATAAATAAATAAATAAATAAATAAATAAATAAATAAATAAATAAATAAATAAATAAATAAATAAATAAATAAATAAATAAATAAATAAATAAATAAATAAATAAATAAATAAATAAATAAATAAATAAATAAATAAATAAATAAATAAATAAATAAATAAATAAATAAATAAATAAATAAATAAATAAATAAATAAATAAATAAATAAATAAATAAATAAATAAATAAATAAATAAATAAATAAATAAATAAATAAATAAATAAATAAATAAATAAATAAATAAATAAATAAATAAATAAATAAATAAATAAATAAATAAATAAATAAATAAATAAATAAATAAATAAATAAATAAATAAATAAATAAATAAATAAATAAATAAATAAATAAATAAATAAATAAATAAATAAATAAATAAATAAATAAATAAATAAATAAATAAATAAATAAATAAATAAATAAATAAATAAATAAATAAATAAATAAATAAATAAATAAATAAATAAATAAATAAATAAATAAATAAATAAATAAATAAATAAATAAATAAATAAATAAATAAATAAATAAATAAATAAATAAATAAATAAATAAATAAATAAATAAATAAATAAATAAATAAATAAATAAATAAATAAATAAATAAATAAATAAATAAATAAATAAATAAATAAATAAATAAATAAATAAATAAATAAATAAATAAATAAATAAATAAATAAATAAATAAATAAATAAATAAATAAATAAATAAATAAATAAATAAATAAATAAATAAATAAATAAATAAATAAATAAATAAATAAATAAATAAATAAATAAATAAATAAATAAATAAATAAATAAATAAATAAATAAATAAATAAATAAATAAATAAATAAATAAATAAATAAATAAATAAATAAATAAATAAATAAATAAATAAATAAATAAATAAATAAATAAATAAATAAATAAATAAATAAATAAATAAATAAATAAATAAATAAATAAATAAATAAATAAATAAATAAATAAATAAATAAATAAATAAATAAATAAATAAATAAATAAATAAATAAATAAATAAATAAATAAATAAATAAATAAATAAATAAATAAATAAATAAATAAATAAATAAATAAATAAATAAATAAATAAATAAATAAATAAATAAATAAATAAATAAATAAATAAATAAATAAATAAATAAATAAATAAATAAATAAATAAATAAATAAATAAATAAATAAATAAATAAATAAATAAATAAATAAATAAATAAATAAATAAATAAATAAATAAATAAATAAATAAATAAATAAATAAATAAATAAATAAATAAATAAATAAATAAATAAATAAATAAATAAATAAATAAATAAATAAATAAATAAATAAATAAATAAATAAATAAATAAATAAATAAATAAATAAATAAATAAATAAATAAATAAATAAATAAATAAATAAATAAATAAATAAATAAATAAATAAATAAATAAATAAATAAATAAATAAATAAATAAATAAATAAATAAATAAATAAATAAATAAATAAATAAATAAATAAATAAATAAATAAATAAATAAATAAATAAATAAATAAATAAATAAATAAATAAATAAATAAATAAATAAATAAATAAATAAATAAATAAATAAATAAATAAATAAATAAATAAATAAATAAATAAATAAATAAATAAATAAATAAATAAATAAATAAATAAATAAATAAATAAATAAATAAATAAATAAATAAATAAATAAATAAATAAATAAATAAATAAATAAATAAATAAATAAATAAATAAATAAATAAATAAATAAATAAATAAATAAATAAATAAATAAATAAATAAATAAATAAATAAATAAATAATAAACTTAATTAAAAACGTGAAACAAATATATATATATATATATACAATGACTAGAAAATTAAATTATCACAGATAAATTAATTTGATAAAGTTTCTGAGGGTGGTGGCTTTCTAGGTTTACCTTTCGGCCACCCTTTTCCCTTTTTTTTGGTTTGAGAGGAGGAATCTCCAGCATGTGACGATGAGTCATCGACTTCATCTCCAGATGTGGTTTCAACACTCCTGTCACGTTTTTTTTGATCTGATGTAGTTTCCAAATGCTTTACATCAGATCCAACTTTTTCCCTCCTTGCAGCTCTAGGAGCATTGGGGCGGGTAAATGTTGAGCTTTCTTTTAGGACAAACACGGATTTTAGTGCACTAACTAGTGCGGGTATCAGTTCTTTGACTAGGCTATCACAATTCATTTTAGTTTCTTTTCCAGGCGCATTAGCTACCTGGCCATAGGTCACCGGATATTTTGAAGCAACAGCAGTTACATTTTTTTTGACTTCGTAGTATGATAAGTTGTCTTTTACTTTTAGATCTTGGATGGCAGTTTCTTGTTTATAGACTGGACATATTCTTGAACGTGATTGTACAGTATTATTTAGTTTTTGTAGCGAAGGGATTCTTTCTTAAGCCGTAAGGCACAGAAATAAAGATATATATATATTCTTGAACGTGCACTGTGGTCACCGTTGCAGTTGATGCATTTATACGTTTCACAAGGATTTCCTTCATGCATTGGTTTACCACACAGCACAAATTAGCACAAATTGGTTCATTTGTGCACCTGGTAGACGTATGTCCAAATCGCTGGCATCTGAAGCATCTCAGTGGAGGCGGTATGTATTGACGGACAGGAAGCGAGTAAAATGCAGCAAATACTTTGTTGGGCAGTTTTGTATTACTAAAAGTTAAGATGTGTGTTGGGGTATCAACTAACTGGCCTTCAACACGTTTCTTAATGCGTTTGACTGCTATTACTCCCTGTGGCGCTAATTCCTCACATATTTGCTCTTCGGTGCATATTAATATGTCCTTACATACAACGACTCCTCGAACCGTATTAAGGGTACTATGAGCTGTAACGGTAATTTCATAATCTAGCAGTTTTTTTAGCATTTGTAATTTTGCTGACTGTGTAGCAGAAACAGTTTCAAGTAACAAACCCTCTTTAGTTTTTTTTGTTTGTTTCAGCTCACCGATTATACCAAACAACGACTTATGCAGTAGAAAGGGATTAACTTTATAAAAGTTATCCCCATCATTACGTTTTACGACCAAGAACCGAGGTTGGGGCCCCTTTTCTTGGTTCGCAATTGGTTGGGTTAGTTGAGGAGAACCCACTCCTTTGTTTTTTTGGTCAGTATTTAACATATTGATCCCACGAGTAGCCTAGGAAATAAAAGTCACCTACAGCAGAGCCTGGATACAGCAGGAAGGCTAAATTACAACCAGAGGTCGCCAGGTATCTGGAGGGCATCGTTCAAGACCCAACTTCGCGGGGCCATTCATCTCCTGGGCACGATTGCTTCCACCACGAGATTGCGGGGTATTCTTAGTTTCCCCGGGGCTACTCAATTCACCACAGGTACTACAAGCCTCCCCACCACGACAAGGTGATACCCTTGGGGAGGTGATACCCTTGGGGATTATTATTATTATTATTATTATTATTATTATTATTATTATTATTATTATTATTATTATTATTATTATTATTATTATTATTATTATTATTATTATTATTATTATTATTATTATTATTATTATTATTATTATTATTATTATTATTATTATTATTATTATTATTATTATTATTTTTTGTAGTGTCGGATTCCTACCGACTAAAAACCACCCCCTAGTAAGCGTCGGCTGCTGGGGCCATTAGCTTTGCTACATCACAGAAAAATTTATCACAGGTAAGTATCACAGTAAAAAATCTCAGGTGGGTATCAAAGATACCTTATAGTTCTTTAAATAGATCAATTTCTTTTAGAAATGATATCGTGTTAGTAATTTTGTCTTTTTGTTTTAGGTTGTCTAAAAAGTTGGATTCAATTTTGTGTTTACGTCTTACACTCAGATATTTAGGGCATTCACATATAATGTGTTGTATTGTCAGATCGACCTGACATTGCTCGCAACTAGGTTTATCGTCACCCGTCAGCAGGTGCTGGTGGGTAAGCGCTGTATGTCCTGATCTTAAACGGTGGATCTTGACTGCATTTTCTCTGTTGTCATCCATCCTTTCATATCCGTACATAATTTATGGTTTTACTAGTGCAAGTAGCGTATTCCTTCCATTCCAATTATTTTGCCATTTAATCAAGATCTTTTCTTTTATTTCGTTTTTATATTGTGTTTTGTTATAATCTGTTTCAGGAATGTGTACTGGTATCTGAAAATCAATTTCATCAAGAAACTCGTTTGCGCGTACACCCAGCGGTCGGGTTATTGTCGGCCGGCTCTGGTACTCGTCTCTATCATTGTGCAGAAAACTGTTATTTGGATGGTCCAAGGACGACTTGACTTGTATCATGTATGATAACATTAATTGCTTTCTTCTTAGATCTAAAGGGGGTAGCTTAGATCTAAAGGGGGTAGGCCTGATTCACAGTATAAGCTATCAACCGGTGTTGTCGGGAAAGCTCCTAAGCAGTATCTTATACCCAGGTGATGGATTCTGTCAAGTTTCCGTAGCGCACTTTCACGGGCTGACGAATAAGCCACGCATCCGTGGTCCATACGTGATTGTACGAGGGACTGGTAAATATTTATGAGGCTTTTTGTATTAGCTCCCCACTTGGTGTGAGCCAACACTTTAATAATATTCATGCTTGCTCGACATCTTTCTTCCAGAGAGATAATATGATGTACCCATGTAAGTTTGCTATCGAATATTACACCTAAAAATTTTACTTTGTCAACACATGCAATTGTTGTGTTGTTTAAGTATAGAACTGGGTCATAATGTGGTTTTCTTAGTCTACAAAAATGCACGCAATGTGTTTTTTTTGTCGAAAATTGAAATCCCACTTTTGCTGCATTTCTAGATAGTCTATCTATTGCAACTTGCATTACTCTTGTCATTGCACCTATAGTTTTTCCTGTTATAACAAAACTGACATCATCAACATAGAGACATTTGCTTATCACCTCATCAACATTCTTTGCTATCTCGTTAATAGCAATAGCAAAGAGTGTGCAACTTAGAGTTGAGCCTTGCGCGACCCCATTCTCTAAATATTTCATTGTTGAGTATGAGCTACCTACTCGTACCCTAAAGTGCCTATCGTCAGAAAGGACTGGATTAGTAAAGCCATATTGCCTCTAACCCCATACTTATGGAGCTTTTTTAGTATACCATGTTTCCATGCCATGTCATAGGCTCCTTTAATATCAAAGAAGACAGCGATAGCATGTTTCCGTTTTCTGAAAGTTTCTTGCACAAAATTTTCCAACAGGACAAGATGGTCCACAGTTGAGCGGCCTCTTCTGAATCCTGCCTGATAATGTACTAATAGTTTATTTTCTTCTAGGTACTCCTGCAGTCTATTATTAACCATCCGCTCCAATATTTTACCCATAGAACACGTAAGACTAATGGGTCTATAGCTACTAGGCAAAGTGGCTTCTTTTTCGGTTTTTTTATAGGTACAATTATAGCTTCCTTCCATTCTTCCGGATATGTTCCATCTTGCCACAGATTATTAAAAAGTATTAGCATAGCATCTCTCATATCAGGAGTAGTATGTTTCAGCATTTCGTTGGATACCATATCCAAGCCAGGAGAAGTTAGTTTGGATCTCGACAGAGCACACTCCAACTCGTCCATTGTAAAAGGTAAGTTATATTGCTTAGTTTCTTTGGTGTCAAAGTTGAGATGATTTTTTTCCTTTTCAGGAAGTGTATTTTGAAAGGCTCTACTATAGTTTGCAGTGCTGCTGGCACTTGCAAAGTGTACAGCAAGTGTTTCTGCAATTTCATTTGGATTCTCTGTCATCACCCCCGGTGTCGTCTGGATACAGGTAAGTGACACTCTAGTGTTTTTACCTTGTATTGATTTAATTTTTCTCCATACCTCCTTTACGTCGGATTCAGGCGTAATTGTAGAGGTGTACTTATTCCAGGATTTTTTCTTATTTTCGAGTATAACTCTTTTGCATTCTGCTCGGGCTTGTTTAAACACCACCAGGTTTGCTGTGGTAGGACATCTTCTAAACCTATAGAAACTTTTCTTTTTTTCTTTTATGGCGTTTTGAACGTCAAGACTCCACCATGGAACATAGCGTTTAACTGGTTTTGTTTTTGTAAGTGGGATACTCATCTTTGCAGCTTTGATTATTGAGCTAGTGATTGTTTTGACATTTATAGTTTCAGGAGAGTGCATATTGTCCGTGAAGCGGGTACAGTCTGCCTTGGCTGTGTTATCTCTTCTCGCCACTGATCGAATAGGAATTGGCATATCAGTTTGCATTATGATCGGAAAATGATCACTGTTGTGCAGGTTATCTGCCGTGTACCAAGCTAATTGTATTGCCAAGCAACTCGACGCAAGCGATAGGTCTAGTGCAGAAAATGTATTTGAAATTGTGTTAAGGCTTGTTGGTGACCCTGTATTGAGTAACACCAAGTCATCTCTTTCCAGCCAGCGTTCGATCAAACGTCCCCTTGTATCGGTATCACTAGATCCCCATAGGGGACTGTGAGCGTTAAAGTCTCCTACTATCAGAAAGGGATCAGTTAGTTGACTTACAATATGGTTCAGGTCTTCAATACTCCAGTTATATTCGGGTAAGTATATGTTACATATTGTTATTGGCATTGGCCGGTTCATACGTACCGCTACCACCTGTAAGCTACTATTAATTGTTATAGTATCATATTGAACATCACTTCTCAATAGTATAGCAACACCACTGCATGCTCTCTCTCGATATATTGCGTCTTTCCTCTCTGCATTATATCCCCGTAATGCGTATGGCTGGCCTGTTCTAAGATGTGTTTCTTGCAAGCAGAGACACATAGGAGTATGTTCCTGTATGAGCAGTTTTATGTCGCAGTGCTTATCTACGCAGCCTCTACAGTTCCATTGGATAATTTTATTGTAGTTCATGTTTTAATTTATTTATTTAATCCAAGATATAAATAAGTCGAATACAGAATCAACATAAATAGTTAAATGTAATAAATAAATAAATATATATAATAAAACAGACAAATATGACAAATATACAAATATACAAATATGTAAAGATAGTACAAATACAAGGGTAAAAAGTAAATAGGATTATTAGATTTCGATTATCACAAGTTATCACAGAGAGTTCGGTTATCACAGATATCTTAACTAGGTCGGGTCTATCGTGTGTTTAGGCTTCCTGACCTTCCCCTTCGGCCACCCAACCTTATTTTTTTTTTCGAGTGGAGGCCTCCCCGGCATTCAAAGATGATTCATGGAATTCATCCCCGGATGACGATTCAAGGCCCCTATCACGTTTTCTTATATCTGATGTAGATTGTTCTACATCAGATGCAACATTTCCCTTACTAGCAGCTCTAGGAGCACCAGGGCGGAGAAATCTTGAAGTTTCCTTTAGTACAAACACAGATTTTAATGCACTAACAAGTGCGGGTATAAGCTCTTTGACTAGACCATCATAATTAATTTTGCTTTCTTTTGCAGGGGTATTTGCTACCTTGGCGTAGCTAGACGAAAGTTTTGGGGTAGTACCCACTACTTTGGTTTTGGCTTCATAATACGATAGATTTTCCTTAACTTTGAATTCTTGGATGGCAGTTTCTTGTTTATAGATTGGGCAGTTTCTTGAGCGTGCACTGTGGTCACCGTTGCAATTGATGTATTTATAGCTATCACAGGGACTTTCCTTATGCATTGGTTTACCACACTCACATATTTCTATATTTGTACACTTCTATATTTCTATATTTGTGGTCTTAGTTCTTCAACTATTTCTTCTTCGGTACATATAAGAATGTCTTTACATACAATTACACCTCGAACCGTATTAAGGTTATTGTGTGGTGTAATAGTAATATCAAAATTCAGTAGCTTTTCCAATTTTTGTAGTTTTGCTGATTGGGCAGCAGAAGCAGTTTCCAGTAACAATCCATCTTTAGTTTTTTTTGTTTGTTTTAGATCTCCAACTAAGCCAAACAGCGACTTATGCAGTAAGAAAGGGTTAACTTTATAAAAGTTATCCCCATCGGTGCGTTTTACGACCAAGAACCGAGGTTGAGGCCCCTTTTCCTGGTTCGTAATTAGCTGGGTTGATTGAGGAGAACCCACTCCTTGGTTTTTTTGGATGATATTTGTCATATTGATCCCACGAGTACCTAGGAAATACAAGTCACCTACAGCAGAGCCTGGATACAGCAGGAAGGCTAAATTACACCCAGAGGTCGCCATGTATCTGGAGGGCATCGTTCATGACTCAAACTACGCGGAGCCATTCATCTCCTGGGCACGATTGCTTCCACCACGAGATTACGGGGTATTCTTAGTTTCCCCGAGGCTACTTAATTCACCACAGGTACTACAAGCCTCCCCACCACGACAAGGTGATACCCTTGGGGAGGATTATTATTATTATTATTATTATTATTATTATTATTATTATTATTATTATTATTATTATTATTATTATTATTATTATTATTATTATTATTATTATTATTATTATTATTATTATTATTATTAATATTAATATTATTATTATTATTATTATTATTATTATTATTATTATTATTATTATTATTATTATTTTTTTTTTTTTTTTTTTTTTTTATAAGGTGGTGGAAAATCTTCAAAAGACACCATAAAGGTAGTGTCGGATTTCTACCGACTAAAAACCACCCCCTAGGAAGCATCGGCTACTAAGGCCATTAGCTTTTATCACGTATAATTTAGTTAATAGTTAAAGGTAAGTATCAGATAAAAATATCACAGGTAAGTATCAGATATAAATATCACAGGTAAGTATCAGATGTAAAAATCACTTTTAAGTATCACAGTTTTGTATCAGAAAAAAGTATCGTAGTTTAAAGTTCTTTATATACTTTAATATCTTTTAAAAAGTTTAAAGTATTTATAATGTTTTCTTTTTCTTTTAGGTTTTCTTCGATGGTAGGCCGTATTTTGTGTGTACGTCTTGGCGTACAGTATTTTGGGCATTCGCAAATTATATGTGCTATGGTCAAATCAACCTGGCAGTCGTCACAGCTTGGTTTATCCTCGCCACTCAGTAAATACTGGTGAGTAAGTGTTGTGTGTCCTGTTTTTAGTCTATGGATTTTGACCGCATTTTCCCGAGTAACATCCATGTTTTCGTACCCATACTTGACTTCGTGTATGACTAATGCAAGTTGTGTATTTTTTGTACTCCATTTATTTTGCCATTTCATTAAAACTTTTTGTTTTATTGTGTTTTTGAATCTTGTTTTGAATTCTGTTTTAGACTTATCGTCTAGATAGTCATTTACTAAGACTTCTGGTATTTGAGTGTCGACATCTTGAAGAAACTCGCTTGCACGTACTCCAAGTGGTCGAGTTATAGTTGCACGTCTCTGGTATTCATCTCTTTCCAGAAAAAGAAATTCATTATTTGGATGATACACGTTCAGTCTAACTTGAGTCATGTACGATATCATAAGCTGTTTCCTTCTTAGGTCTAAAGGAGGTAAGCCGGACAGGCAATAGAGGCTATCTACGGGTGTTGTCGGAAAAGCTCCTAGGCAGTATCTTATACCTAAATGATGGATACAATTAAGCTTTTGGAGCACACTTTCCCGGGCGGAAGAGTATGCCATGCAACCGTAATCCATTCGTGACAAAACTAGAGCCTGGTAAATACTAAGGAGGCTTTTTGTATTAGCTCCCCACTGAGTGTGCGCTAACACTTTAATGATGTTCATGGTTGCTCTACATCTATCCTCCAACGAGTTAATATGGTCTAGCCATGTAAGTTTCCTATCTAATAGTAGTCCCAAGAATTTGACTTTATCAGCACATAAAATTGTTTTTCCATTTAGGTACATGACAGGGTCATAATGAGGTTTTCTTAATCTACAGAAATGCACGCATTGTGTTTTCCCTGTAGAAAACTGAAAACCCACTTTTGCTGCATTTTTTGATAATGTATCTATTGCAGCTTGCATTATTTTTGAGGCAGCTCCTACAGTTTTGCCTGCGACGATAAAACAAACATCATCAACGTAGAGACATTTTGTAACTTTTTTATCCACATTTTTGGCTATCTCGTTTATAGCGATAGCAAAAAGAGTGCAGCTTAGAGTTGAGCCTTGAGGAACTCCGTTCTCTAAAAATTTAGCATTTGAATATGAGTTACTCACTCGCACCCTGAAACGTCTATTTTTAAGGAAGGACTGAATCATTAGGGCAATATTGCCCCTTAAACCGTATTTGTGTAGTTTTTGTAGTATACCATGTCTCCATGCCATGTCATATGCTCCTTTGATGTCAAAGAAGACTGCGATTGCATGCTCCCGTTTCCTAAATGTTTCTTGCACAAAATTTTCTAGCAGTACCAGATGATCAGCTGTAGATCGGCCTTTTCTGAAACCTGATTGATACGGCACTAATCTTTGTTTCTCTTCTAGATAGTCCTGCAGTCGAGTATTTACCATGCGTTCTAATATTTTACCAATAGAGCATGTAAGGCTAATGGGTCTGTAGCTACTAGCCAACGTGGCTTCTTTTTTTGGTTTTTTTATAGGTACAATTATAGCTTCTTTCCAGTCCTCTGGGTAAGTACCTTTGTTCAGCAGGTTGTTAAAAAGTATTAGCAGAGCTTCTTTCATATCAAAAGTGATATGTTTTAGCATTTCGTTAGACACCATATCCATGCCAGGGGATGTAAGTTTGGCACCTAATATAGCACGCTCCAACTCTTCCATGTTAAAGGGTATATTATATTGCTTTGTTTCTGTCGTTTTAAAATTAACATAATTTCTTTCTTTTTCAGCAATGGTTTCTTGGAAAACTTTATCGTAATTTGCAGTGCTACTAACACTTGCATAGTAAACTGCAAGAGTTTCTGCAATTTCTTCTGGGTTTTCTGTCGTCAGCCCTGAGCTTGTTTGGATACAGGTAAGTGTTTGTTTAGTGTGTTTACCCTGTATTGATTTTATTTTTTTCCATATCTCTTTTACATCAGATTCAGGTGTAATTGTAGAGGTGTAATTATTCCAGGAATTTTTCTTGCTTTCGACTAAAACTTTTTTACACTCTAGTCGAGCTCGCTTAAATGCTATTAGGTTTTCTGTGGTAGGAAATCTTTGAAATATGTTAAATTTTGTCTTTTTTTCTTTTATAGCGTTTTTAACTTCAGGGCTCCACCATGGGACAAAACGTTTAACTGGTTTTGCTTGAGTAAGTGGAATACTCTTTTTTGCAGCGTTAATTATTGCGGTTGTAATTGTTTTAACATTTATAATTTTAGGAGGGTGTAAAGTCTCCGCAAACCTGACCCAGTCAGCCTTAGCTGTGTTATATCTTTTTACTGCAGATTGAGCAGTAATTGGTATATCAGTTTTTATAAAAATTGGAAAGTGGTCACTGTTGTGTAGATTGTCTGCCGTGTACCAAGTCAGTTGACTAGCCAGGCAGCTTGAGGCGATCGACAGATCTATCGCAGCAAAATTGTTGGAAATAGTGTTAAAGCTTGTTGGAGATCCTGTGTTGAGTAACACTAAATCATCTCTTTCCAACCAGCGTTTAATTTGGCGTCCTCTGGTATCGGTAGAAGTAGATCCCCAGAGTGGGCAGTGTGCATTAAAGTCTCCTACTACTAAATAAGGTTTAGGTAATTGGTTTAGAATGTGATTTAAGTCTTCTATACTCCAGTCGTATTGTGGCAAGTATATATTACATAAAGTAACTTCAATAGGTCGGATAAGTCGTATCGCGACCACCTGTAGCCCAGAGTTGACCGCAACGAGGTTATAATATACATCTTTTCTTACGAGTATAGCAACGCCTCCACTAGCTCTCTGTCGATACGGCGCATCTTTTCTTTCTTTATTATTATTATTATTATTATTATTATTATTATTATTATTATTATTATTATTATTATTATTATTATTATTATTATTATTATTATTATTATTATTATTATTATTATTATTATTATTATTATTATTATTATTATTATTATTATTATTATTATTATTATTATTATTATTATTATTATTATTATTATTATTAAGGCTTCCGCTAGTTTTCTTTCTATTCGATGCGTTCATGAACTTGCTCTTGAATGCGCGTTTTCTCATCCTTCTATCTCCAACATAATAAAAAATGATATGTACGTACAGTCTATCCAAAGATAGAAGATCGTTACGTCATGAATGTGGAATAATGACGTACTTAATACCAACCTCAAATTTTTAAAAAAAACTAACATAATCAAAATGAATTTAAGCATAAATTCTTCATTTAGTTCTAATATTAACATTGCTATAAGAATAAAGTCATTATATGAGGTATTAAGCGAGAAAATGCGTTAGAAAGTTTTGGTTTTAGGGATTATAGTGGCTTAGGTTGCACCTGGCTAATGAATGGTTTACCCCCAAAAATTTCACAATTTCACAAATAATCGATTGTGTATTGCTGGCAATCTAGATCGATTGTCAGTTACACTGCTTAAATCATAGCATAAAGTCAGGTTAAGTTTTGTGACTATTGCTATTCTTGTGCTAAGTTTTGTGAGTATTAAGTGACTGTTTTGTCGATAATCGATTCATAGTCATATCGCTTTGTAATAAAAGTAAGTAATAATTTGGCAACATTCAATACAAATTGCACATTGAAAAATATTGATGTAAATAGACCTTAAGCCTACGTCATATAGCATTAATGACGTAACGATCTTCTAACTTTGGATAGACCGTAGACGATATTATCACAGGATTCGGCTCGATCGAAACGGCTCGATATATCTGTCGCTCTCTTACTGAAGTACTTCAAAAGGGTTGTTTTAATCTCCGAAAATGGTTATCCAATGAATCTAGCATTTTGGACTTAATAGATCCTAATAATATCCATCCTACTATGTTAAAATTTGGTAAATCCGAGCAAATAAAAACACTTGGATTACGCTGGAATGTACTATCTGATTCGTTCGGTTTTTATATTTCGCCATCTAACAAGGTTGAGATTAGCAAGCGAACCATGCTATCAGAACTTGCTCAAATTTTTGATCCGTTAGGACTACTTGCTCCTTCAATAATCATTGCAAAGATCCTGTAACAAAAATTATGGCTTGAGAAATTGGATTGGGATGATGGCCTTCCGCCTGTTGTCCATAATAAATGGATTTCATATCGCACTGAACTATCGCATCTTAACAATTTGCAAATTCTTCGGCAGGCAATCTGTGCCCACTCAATATCTATTCACCTTCATGGCTTTTGTGACGCCAGTTTTCAAGCTTACGCTGCTTGTATTTACCTTTGCTCTGTTGATAGTGTCGGAAGCGTTGCTTCTCATTTACTTTGCGCTAAAACAAAGGTCTCACCTCTAAAGCCCATGTCCATTTCTCGCTTGGAGCTTCAAGGCGCTCTTCTCCTTTCTCGACTCGAATCCGAAATTTGTTCTCGTTATGAGATTCCGCTTGTTGGTCTCACTTGTTGGACTGATTCCACTATAGTTCTGGGATGGCTTAAAACTCAGCCGCATAAGTTCAAAACATTTGAATCGGCAAGAGTGACCGAAATACAGGAAATCACCCAATCTGTTGAATGGCGACACGTGCCTACCAAGCTAAATCCCGCTGATTTGGCTTTGCAAGGAATTGCTCCTAGCGTCTTGGAATCCCAGGATTTGTGGTGGAAGGAGCCATGTTTTTTATTGCAAGATCAATCTCATTGGCCTAATCAAAGGCCTGTTAATTGCGAATTACCTGAGTTAAAACCGGTAAAAATGCATTCCTTTCCTGCGATAGTTGAAGGTTTCTTTCCATTTCATAGGTTTTCTAAACTTTTTAAATTACAACGTACCGTGGCCTACATGCATCGTTTTGTTGCAAATTTAACTTGTCCTAAGTCTCAAAGGGCATCTGGTTTTTTAACCTTAAATGAGTTGAATTCTGCTACAACCTCGCTCGCGTTTGCATCACAGAGAGAATAATTTTCTTCTGAAATTTCTAGCTTATCTAAAGATATACCTTTAAAAAGCAGCCGAATGCAAAATTTAAGCGTTTTTCTTGATAAAAATAAAATAATTCGCGTTGGTGGCAGGCTCCACAATTCCCTACATTCGTTTGATAAACGGCATCCTATACTGCAGTCCGGTAAACATGCACTTTCCAAGCTTATTTTTCATCAAGAGCATTTGCGCTTGTTACATGCTGGTCCTAAACTTCTACTTTCGTCCGTTCAGAATAAATTTTGGATATTGTCTGGTAAAAATTTGGCAAAAAAAACGGTTCATAATTGCGTAGTCTGTTTTCGAGCTAAGCCTAAGACTTTAAACCCATTAATGGAAAATTTGCCCGCTTCGCGCATTGAGCAGAATCCTCCCTTTTATATTTCAGGCGTTGATTATACAGGACCTATTTTAATAAAGGATAAGAAAACTAGAGACAACAAATTAACAAAGGCCTATATTTGCTTATTTATTTGTTTTACAACGAAGGCTATCCACCTTGAACTTGTGACTGAGTTAAGTACTGCTCATTTTATTTTGGCACTTCGCCGTTTTATCTCACGAACAGGTAAACCGCACACGATTTATTCGGACAATGGTCGTAATTTTGTTGGCACTCGAACGCATTTGCACGATTTATATCAATTTTTTAAGTCAAATTAAAACAAAATTGCATCTGAAGCTTTGTTAGCACGTATTAAGTGGGTTTTTATACCACCGCATGCGCCCCACTTTGGGGGTCTGTGGGAATCCAATATCAAATGTTGCAAGCACCATCTAAAACGCGTATCTGGAAGTCGAAATTTCACATATGAAGAGTATTCCACGTTGTTATGTCAAGTAGAAGCAATTTTAAACTCACGCCCCATTTCTCCTTTATCCGAAAATCATAATGATTTCACCCCATTGACTCCCTCACATTTTCTCATCGGACGCAAGCTTACTGGCTTTCCTTCTGCCGAGGTACCAATCAACATATCACCTGGACGACTTGACTTATGCCAATCGATCGAGTCTACTAGGGCTCAGTTATGAAAGCGCTTGATTTAATTTTATACCAGAAACCAATCTTTAAACTTTTTGTGATAATTAAAAAACAGAAATCTTTTAATTAAAAATTTGCAAAAAAAAACACTTTTATGTTAACAAATTAAGCTTAGCCATTTTAAGCAGTTATTCCGATACATAATGAAACAGTTTAGTTATCTTTTATAGTAAATGCTCAAAATAACCACCATTTAATTCTAAGCACAGTCGCGCTCTTTTTAATAAACTACATTTAGAATTTAAAATAATTTGCGGTGTACAAGATTTAAAAGCTTCACAGTTTTTTTTTCGAAGCTCTTCTAGTGTGTTGATAGGTCGCCTATACACGAGATTTTTGACATGTCCCCACAAAAAAAAATCCATGGGATTTAAGTCGGGAGAGCACGCAGGCCAACGGATTGGACCACCTCGTGTAATCCAACAAGCAGGATATTGTTGGTTTAATAATTCGCGCGCTGCCTGACTGTTATGTGGTGGAGCTCCATCATGTTGGAACCATTCACCAGCACGAAATAGAAGAGCAGCAAGTTAGGAAATCTTCCAGCAAGTTAGGAAATTCATTATTTAAAAATTTGGCATACTATAATCCCGTTAATCCTCTAGGAAATTCAACTTGTCCTACCTAAAGATGAATGACCATATTATCTAAATTATAATTGATACTGTTGACGTACCACACAATTTCCCAGCAAACCAACCAACATATTTACCGAAAATTGTTCTTGAAATGACCTGGGAAAAATAGCTCTTGGACTTTATTCTGCCCATATATGGCAGTTATGCACGTTAAAACGGCCCGTCGTTAATTTTAATATACAAAAAACAACAAATTTTGACTTTAAATTAATTTTTTCAATAATAGCGTAGAAAAATACGTAAATATTTGAATTACTTGTGACGTCAATAATTTGTAAGCTGTGTTTATATCAAGTGATAGAAGCGGTCATTAGACGCATTTATAGTGGCAGAATTTTTGTCTAATAATCACCTATTTATGTCTGCTGAAATCCATGGTATAAAAACTAACAGGTAAGAAGACAAATGTATCTTTCACGTTTATTTTAACATAACATAACCTCAATGTAAGCACAAATTTTCATAAATTAGTACTATTTGGGGAAATGTTTGCAGTTATTAACGGTCAAGTTGTGTTAAGGCTCCCTATGTCGCAGATAAGGCTTTATATAGTCGAATTGCTTGCGTTCTGGTCCCTGGTATCGAATGCGCTAGACGTACTTTCTTATTGCTACGCTGTGGCAGCGGATTACAGTATATGCTAAAAATAACAGGAACGTATGTCTGCCAGCGCTGCGACATGACTTCATAGATTTTATGAATACAATCAATATGAATGACAAAGAAGTTACATGCACGCATGTCTTTTGTCTTGTTTTCGTTTAGTAGCGTCGTATGAATATATTCTTTTATTTTTGTACTGGCGTGTCGCTGCTGCTTGGAAGATATTCTACGCTACTGTTAAAATTTATACATGGCCTTCAATTGATTTGGTGCAGGTGCAATCAGCTGGGAACACACAGCTCAGAACGAAAACGGTTTGACTTTAGATATGCCCTGCTATGTGAAATTATGTTGGGACAAAGCTCAACAAGAGATGGCTTTTTTAGTTCCAATGCCCACCACGTGGATCACAATTCCAGTAGAATTACTGAGAGTAGAATGTGTATTGTATGGTAGATGGCGCTGCAAAATAATAGAATAATCTAATAATTTAATATGAAATTCATCGTCAAATGGCCCAAACCACAGCCAATCAACCATAATCCACATTTTAAGCACGCCCTTGAGCACGCATTGGCTGTATATGTCGCGGTAATTTAAAAGGATTTAATTATAGCAATTATAGTTTTGTTGCATTTCAAATTTAAAAAAAAATGGCCAGATCACGCCCAGACACAATTTCTAAATCCATCCGTTAAATTATAGTGTGATTACATTTTTTTTTTCACAACTACAATGTTCTTTCTTGAAATAAATGTTTTACCACGTTTTACTCCCAGATGTATGCAATTTACAATACATGCGGCTGAGGGGAACCGAATAGGTATTCGAATCAAATAAACTGGAAGCACGACCTATCTGTAAACCTATCTGTGCCTGTCAAGACTTTGCAACCAGTAATTCACCAAGAAATTTAATGTGAAATAAATTTATGTTACCGTTTGTCGATGTTTTGTTATGAAAACCTGTTGAGAAAAATAAAGATATACTTAGTGCGCATCAGTGCAGTCTATTGAAAATCTGCATCATAGTTTATCGCGTACAGAAGCGAGGAATTTTCATCTCGCTAGAAATTCATCAGTTTTGCTTCTATTTCACTATTATTTTTTATCCGATTTTGATGTGTAATACATCAATTAGGACCGGGACTTTTATTCGAATTGATGAATATTCGAATATTCGACTAGTCGAATATTCGAACTATAAATGAAAATTTTATTCGAATAGTCACGAATATTCGAGTTTATTCGAATATTCGTGACTATTCAATTATTCGTGACTATTCGAATATTCGTGACTATTCTAATGTGATGCGCAAACGCAAAGGCCAAAAGTAAGGGGCTACGCTGCTTTACTATACTAACTATCTATGTATATTCATCACTATTTGAATATTTGCAACTATTCGACTATTCGTGACTATTCGAATATTCGTGAAAATTCGAATATTCATGAATATTCGATTATTCGTGACTATTCGAATATTCGAAAATATTAGAATATTTGTGATTATTCGAATATTCGCGAATTATTCGAATATTCGTCAAAATACTTGCACGAATATTCGAATACTATATTTTGAAAAGTCCCGGCACTAACATCAATGGGTTCAGAAAACATGCGCTTTTAAGAATATAGAGTATAATGAAAGACGAAGAGTCTTTTTAAAAACTTAGTTTATTATCTAAAAAAAAAAAAATCCTTTAACATAATATATATTTAATAAGAAACGGTTGAAATTTTAATAACATAATGAATGCTATCTATTAAATTTCAACTTTTTCTTATTAAATATATTTTCTTTTAAAAAACTTTTTGAGCTTCAGCATGGCTATTTGCAGCAGGATGGTGCAACTGCACATACGACACGCGAAACTATTGCGTTTCTCCGTAAGTTTTTTAATGACAGATATTAATAAGTTTACGCACTCGAATTGAGTTTCCTCCGAGGTCACCTTGTTTGACCATCATGGATATTGTGTTTCCTTATTCAAAAAATCAAAACTTTAAAACCCCCGTAAATAATTTGCAAGAACTACAACAAAAAATTGTTGAAGAATGTGCAACGATAACGCCAAGATTTCTGAAAAGTTCACTGCGACTTCGTTTCGAATGTATTTTATGCACAAAATCTTTCTTGTGCGTTCTACCAAATCTCTCGCTTATTGCAGAGTCTAACAATGTAAAAGAAAGAGACAAAAAATATCCCATAAAATGCTAATTGTATTTCACGAATTGTGGAATAATTACTGAATTTTTTATAAATTTTTTGACAGTTTTGCAACGATGATATGGTTAACACTTTTGCAGATGATGCTATTGGTAATGTAATTTTAAGTAAGTATATCTATTATTTAATAATGAAAATAAAACGTACTTTTTTTCTTGGATATAAACAAATCTATTATTTTGGACCATTCATCTGCAAAAGTCTGGTTAATCGTCATTGCAAAACTGTCAAAAAATCTACCAAAAAATTCAGTGATTATTCCACAATTCGGGAATAAGTGAGAGATTAGGTATGAGACGCAGGAAAGATGTTGTGCATGAAATACGTTCGAAATGAAGTCGCACTGTTTCCCTTTAAGGGCACGAAACCGACTTGCAAATTTATGAATGAAACGTTACTTGGCAGCTCAGGGAATTTAACGCGGAAAAGCAGTTTCAGACGCTATTAATTATCCTAGAATAATATATCTAATGGTAGATTTAGAGAGAGAACAGAAGAAGCAACAAATGGACGGAAATTTTTTTTTTTTATCTTTTTCCGCTAATTAGCAAGCCAGTGGTTAATATTTGAGCGAGGTTTTTTATTCATATTTTACTTAATTAATGGCTATTCGAACAAATCTTTCGTCAAAATATAAATATTTTTTTTCTGTAATTTTTGGTAGCATTGGAAATTTTCTAGGGGTCATAACGACTCCTATCATTACAAATAAAGTAACAATATTAACAAAAGAAGAACTAAAACTGTATTATGGCAAAATTCCAAGAGACAGACAAAATACGGAAACTAACACCTAGGATTACATTAAGTACAAAAGCAACAACATTGGGTACATAAAGTACAAGGAAAAGAAACAGAAATACATTAAATATACGACTCAAGTCTTATAAAATTAAAACAGTAGAAAGACAAAACAATAGCTAAGTACTAATCAGACTTAATATTCTCGGCACTTCGCACAAAACAGGACCTAATTTTTCACCGTGCTTTTCACATCCGTCCGCACTATCACATCCCGACTTGCCTTCTTCTTATTACGTGCTTATCGTCTGGATTTGCGCCTTTGGTGCCCTCTTCCAGGGATGTGTCTTTTTTTTGGAATATTAGAAACTGCCGCAGTGAATTTCTCGTTTACGACTTTTATCGGGATAAATACAGGAAAGGCAACGGGGCGAACTGAGAATTTTCCTGAAGCTCTTGCCATCTCAATAACTTTCCTCGTCTCAGTCAGCACATATCTATTTTTCTTGTTATAATTGAACTTTCTTTCGCAGTTCGCATAAAATTTATAAAAAGGGGTCCTTCTTAACCTGCCCAATGCGAAGGCGTGTGGATTGATTATAACGAGATCCTGTACCTCCTTACGAGAGGTACTTTCCGTACGAGGGTCGGTTAGTTCCATTTCCTAGCTTTATGCTGTGTGAAAGTCTACATGAGACTGCCGAACGTATAAGTGAGTCTTACTAGTCTACATAGGGCAACAAGTTTGCCGTGTTAAAGGTGCCCTTGGAGATGTTTTGCTGGTCGACTACCTCGTATGCGTTTAAATGGGGAATGCTATTGACAGTAAATGGGCAAAATTTCTGAGCTATCCCATATGCAGCGTTAGATTGTGGATTTAACTTGAGTAAAACTCTATCCCCGATTTTGAACTTATGTGTTTTGCACTTTTGCTGTTTTAACCGTCGTAATGCCATCTTCAACAGGTGATTTTTTACATCTCTTTGGATTTCAAATAGGTCTCGAGGAGTCAACTCGGGGAGTATTTGGTTAATACAGGTGTCAAGAACTAGTTGGGGTTTATTCCCGAACACAATCTCCGCGGGGGCGTAACCCGTATTTGTGTGAGGAAGATTATTAAAGCAGTTTTCGATGTTGGGCACTACTTGGGCCCAGGAGGTGTGGTTGGCATGGCAGTACGTCCTGAAAAACCTCCCCAATTCCTTCATATACCTCTCAGAGGGGTTAGAGCTTGCATGACGTATGGAAGAGAAGGTTGGTCGAATCCCCAGCTGGTGTAATCGCGTTTTCCAATGTTTGGACGTAAACTGCGGGCCATGATCACCAAGGATCGTGCGTGGTTGATAAATGGGTATTAACTCCGTTTTGATACGATTTAACGCAGCTTTTGTGTTGGATTTTTTCATAGGGAAAAGTTTTACATACTTAGAAAAAATATCAACAGTCACTAGTATGTAGCTTACACCTCCCCTACTGGGTGGCAGGGGACCAAAAAAGTCAATCGCCACCAATTCTCCCACTGCTTCAGCAACAATTAGTTGAAGGGGTCCAACATATTTTTGGTTTGGTTTTTTCGTTCTTTGGCACAAGTCACATGTTCGAAGTATCTGGTGAATTTTCTTATACATGCGGGGCCAATAAAATTTTGATCTCATTACCTCAAATACTTTAGCTTAACTAAAGTGCCCCATTTCATAATGGTAGTGCCAGATGAGTATTTCTTGAAGATGGGTTGGTAATGCGATGGTCTTTCGATTCCGGAACTCACAATGCTGGAACAAAATGTTATTTTCCAACTTGTAATTCCGAGATAATCGATGTGTTTCTCTATTCTAAAATTTCGTTATGATGGAGCTTAGAAATGGATCAGCTTCTTGATAAAATTGTAATTGTTCTAATTCTTCCAATACTTCAGTGGTATTTTCTACAGAAAAACTAACTACGATTGGGTTCTCGTCTACTATTGCCTCTACGTTTTGGAGAAACCGAGACAGTACATCAGCAACCACATTTTCCTTTTCCGGTATATGATGAATTGAATAATTAAACTGTTGGAGAAATAGCATCCAACGAGTTATTCTTTCGTTCAAATATCTACAGGAATTCATAAACGTCAAGGCTCGATGATCTGTTCTAATTTTAACTGGAGCGGAACCAATAATTATTCGGGACTTTTGCAGTGCGTAGATAATGGCCAGAAGTTCTTTCTCTGTCGTTGTATAGTTCATCTCAGGCCCTTTTAAACCTCTACTCTGAAACGCAATGACTCCAATATCTGGGCCGTCTAATTTCTGATACAGAACAGCTCCCAATCCGTATAGGGAGCTATCTGTCTCCTTACTAAAATCGGGAAGGTTTAACATGACCATCTCGAGGAAGAGTTTCTTAATATTCTTAAAAGTTTCTTCCTCCTTAGGTCCCCAACTCCATTTAGCACTCTTTTTAAGTAAATCCCGAAGTTCGATTGTTGAATGGCTATAATTCTTACAAAACCGCCGGTAGTAGTTGCAGAGACCTAAAAAACCACGGAGATGTTTCAACTTCTGCGGAGTTGGAAAATTCTGGATAGCAGTAATCTTATCGGGATCAGTCCTAATTCCGGAGCTGGTCAATATATGCCCAAGGAACTTGATTTCATTACGTACAAAAAAACGATTTTTGCAGGTTAAGGGTCATATTGGCGTCACGAATCTTGGTTAGCACAGTTTCAATATGAATCAAATGCTCCTCAAAGGTGGCAGAGGCTATCACTAAGTCATCAATATAGTTAAAGGTATACTCCCGATATTCTGACCCTAAAACGGAATCAATACATCTAGTGAAACTTGCTACCGCGGTCTTTAACCCAAAAGGTAAAACTTTATAGATATAACTTTTCCCGTTATATAAAAAACCTGTGTATTGTCTATTCTCTTTACTCAGGGGTATCTGCCAGTAAGAGGCCACTAAATCCAAACTAATTAAATAATGTCGCCCATGAAATTTCTGCAAAAGCTCTTCTACAAGAGCTGGTGATTCATGGTCGGCAATCATCCTATTATTTAATTCTCGAGTGTCCAAGCAGATTTGAACGAATCCATCCTTCTTTTTGACAACAGTCATCGGACTCAAATATGGCGACGGGGCCCGTTCGATTACTCCTTCAGATTCCATTTCATGAAGTTTAGCTTCCACAGCTATTCTCAACGTGAATGGTATAGGATAACTCCTTTTCATAAACGGCTTGGGGTCATGTAAATCAATGTGATGCTGGTACAAATGTGTCAGTCCAGGCTTCTGACCAAACACATTCTCAAACTTTTGTACAGTGAAAACAAACGCTTCACGTTGATCTTCATTTAGAATTGAAGTTTGAATTTTTTCGTTAAACAAAGACTGACGTTCAATATGTGGTATCTCCATCACATCAATTTCGACATGGAACGGATCCTCCCCTTAGGTTATAGAAAATGATACCGCTTGCTGGTGAGGTAGTTTATAGTTGATATATAGTTTTTTAGCCATCAAACATATCTGACATTGATATTTAAAGAACCAGTCTACACCCAGAATACAGGGTTTGATTAGCTTTGGCACTACCAGTGCAATCAGGTCATAAGATTGTTCTTCAATTTTCATTTCCAATAAAACTTGGCTAGTGATCCGTTGACTCTTCGAACTGAAAGCCCCTTGGACTTGAATGGCCTTAAGTGGCAAAATGGGAATATCTTTGTTTTGACTAATGATCGTCTGCCAAAGAAGTTCAGACACGCAGCTTACTTCACTGCCGGTGTCAAGAAGGGCGGAAGTTGAAATTTTCATAATGGTTAACGAAATTTGAGGGGAAGTGTTAGAAATACCATTTTGTTTTTGAATAGTTTGGACACTTTCGGTTGACGAGATAAATCTAATAGTGGGATTAGCATGAGACTTTGTCCGTAAATTGGGACCATCAATGCGTTTGTTATAACACAATCCAGCTTTATCAGTCTGTTCGGTCGGAGTTATGGGTAAAATACGTCCCTGGCGTTGTTTGCCCAAACCGGTTCCAGAAAGCCAACCCATCTTTCTCAATAAATCTTCACCAACATTCTTGCTATACTTCCGCTTACTTATTGATCCAACCAAATTCAGCGGCGCGGATTTGGCTGGAAAGCGTTTCCCAAATTTCGAAATTTCGTCGAATCACTGAGGTATTGCGAGATGGTCCGGGCTGGGATCCTCTCTTATCATTAGGAGTACTAGTAGTCATATAGTTGGGGTTATCCAGAGGTATTGTTTTGATAATGTTCTCCTGTTGGCGCAGGAATTGGGCAGCTGAGGCAATAGTTTTTGACGGGTTCAAAAACCATAAGGACTGTGTGGGTGCGGAAAGATGTTTCATGAGAATATTCACTAAAGCAGTCTCATTATAAAGCTCTATAAGATATCTAGCCAACCCAATGTAGTGAGAGAAATGATCCATTCCGGATCCTGAGTGTAGGACCCAACGATCGGAACTAATAGCTTGACGACAGACCAAAAATTCTTCAGAAATCCGTTTCTAAAGTCGGTATAATCGCCCCAGGTAACTCTATACATGATTACCCAGTCCACAGCTTCACCATACAAACATTCAATTGCAATGTCCAGTTTTTTACTTTCTTCAACAGAAACCTTGCGGAAGTAGGTCTCCAACTCTTCTAGGAATCGGATAGGATGTTTTTCTAAACGTCCATCATAAGCAGGAAGAGCGGCAGTTTGAGTAAACACTAAACTGCTGGATTGGTTGTTACCCAAGGTAGAGCTGGAAGTTCGTGCTTGTTCTTGGGTTGTAAGATTAAGCAGATTGTCATTCACCTGATGGTTCTGGCGGATGATGTCTTCGCGGACAGATACTACAGCTTGGCCTAGCCTTGTCAATTGCAACTGTTGAGCCTCCAAGTTGGTGTTCAGGGTCGTCATCATTTCCATTAGTCTCTCCCCTTAAGCCAGTTGTCTATTTATAGCTGTTTCGAACCACTCCGTCAAATCTGTAGAAACAGTTTCAGTACAATCGAGACAATTAACAATGCACACCACACAGATTTAAAACTTATAGTTCCCGGTCGATGCACCACTGTAGTATGTCGGACCCCGGTCCAACATACTTTTACAATTGTCATGAAAATAGCACGATTAAAGTAAAATTTTCTATGCGGTTTGTTCAAGAGTTCTGTGTGGTCTACATTAAAACAAACTCAATTGTACAAATAAATTTATATTTTATTTACAACGGATTTTATATAATGACATAAAATTCGATATTTTAATATAACATTTCACATATATAAATTAAACGAACTTATTAGCATCTAATTCTTTAAAAGTTAGGCAGTAATTTTCATAAATATCGTCCACTCCTCGTAATTAAAACCCCGTATTCACAGTTAACACTCCCCCTAGGATCTGACTGCAGTATATTAAAAAACATAAAAGAAAAAACATAAAACCTAACTGTCAGTCAGATGTGAAGCCCTGGTGTTCGAAGTGGGGGAAATGATCAGAGCTCATCGTCATAGCGTTAACTATACTGCGTTATTGCAGCTGCCCACGTTGAAGAACACTTGATAGCCCACAAGCCTTAGATATGATTACAAATCGTTTCAAAAGTTTATAAGAATTTTATATCCACGACAAATCACTATTAAGCGAAGGTAAATGAATCCGAAATTGCTCCAAGAAGCCACACAGTGCGAAGAAGAGATTGGATTGCGTAAAGAAATAGTTTGTCGGACCTCGGCTACAAAGACTAGCAATAGACTCCAGGTTTACGAATAAATGAAACTCAGAGGAGCCCTACTCTTGTGTTCGAAGAAGCGTCGTTAATTCAAGATCCCACGTAGGAAAACCTATGTGACAAACATGTCAAAGTCATAGAATCCGCAACCAAGGTACAACAATACCATTTCCAAAGCACTTGTACAATTTGCAGGAATTTCTTCAATGCGACCTGAAGTATACCGCGACAATACTAATAAGTTCAAATTTAACACGTACGAAGGAAATAGTAAATATACAAAACCTGTAGAAACAGTTTCACTTGGGGGCGATCCTTCCATTCTAATTGTTCTGTGGAAATACTAATTAAAAATACTATTAAAATTCACTTAAGTTATGAGTACTTTACAATCACTAGCAATCATGGGACGGACAGTTAGTTAAAAAGATCCCTCGGCTAGCGAGAGTTCCTTATTGAGAAAGTGACAATCAGATCCCGCGACAGGCAAGAATTCTTAGGAGAAAAGTTGGCAGCAAATCCCTCAACAAGCGAGGGTTCTTTTGAAAAAGTACAAACTAGGGATCCCTCGACTAGCGAGAGTTCCCTAGAAGGAGATAAAGCAAAGATCCCTCGACAGGCGAGGGTTCCTTAGAGGAAGAACAAACTAGGGATCCCTCGTCTAGCGAGAGTTTCTTAGAAAAGAACGTAGAGAAAGATCCCTCGACAAGCGAGAGTTACTTAGAAGAGAAGGAAGTGAAGGTCCCTCGACTAGCGAGGGTCCTTTGGAAGGGAATTAACTACCGACTTACTATACCTTCTATTCTTTTTAAGCGTCTGGAGATTTTCTGTCCAAATAGTCGGTGCGGAGCCTTTTTATAGCACCGACTAGCACGTGATCGCCGATCGATATTCTTACCCTCACTACTTTGGTTCCGATTAAAAGCCGAACCAACTGCGAACGTGGTCCGAAATACCTATAAGTCTGTAAATTTAAAATGCAAAGCGCTAAAATTTGAAAGTAGAAGTGAACCACTAAAACCATTTTTTATTTTTTTATTACCATCAATCAGCAGTTTTTAATACATTTTATTCAGAGCACCTTACAGTGATCTTTTAAGGTTGATTTTTGTTTGTTTTGCACAGCCGGGATTGTGTTACGGTTCACTGTTAGTTTTTATTTCTTTATTTCTTTCTTTATAGAAAAAAAAAATAAATAAACAAACGGCTTATTGGTAATTTTTCTTCGTAATACTAATATTGATTCATAAACTATGAATATATACTGAAGTTTTATTTTAATAAATGAGTAACTCGCTATATAAATTAATTGCCATCTGAACCGGAACATAGATATTACCGAATTAGTACCGAGCTTCTAATTTCTTAGAATAAAATGGAAAAATTTAGTATAGTTTGTATTTTTAAGCAATATTATGAAAAAATTGCAAAAAACGTGTTTGTTTATTTCTAAAATGTGCAACAGTGAACAACGAACACGCAGGGACTTAAAGTCCTTACGAGCCTTTTAAAACAAAAAGCTGAAATTTTCAGAATTGAAAGCTTATGCCCCAAATATAATACATCTCAATTCGCCAAGCAGTCGTCCTGTGCAAAAAGGCACTAATTAAAAATTTCGATTTTTTTGTATGAGGTAATAGGTCATTGGCAATACTATTTTTTTGATCAACTTTCATAATTGCATCTGTGACCATTTAGCCACAAAAAAATCAAGCATTTTTCAAACAGCATTGCAGGTCTATCTTCATCACAAATTAAAACGCCAATATCTCCGTTCGAACACAAGTAAAATTCATCAAATTTTCTTGCTTTTTGTCGTTTCTCAACGAATATATCGAATTTTAAATTATAACTCAAAAATGTTTTTTGGTTAAGTTGTTTTCCTATTATTTGTGATTCACATAGTACCATTATTATTTTTTTTGTCCATCCTAATAAATAAGAAATAAAAATAAATGTAAGTTGGTGTAAAAATGCCAAAATCTAGCTCTCGCTGCTTCACTGCCAGAGCTTCGATTCTCGTCTCCCTTCCCGATGTACGTCTCTCCTATATTATAGTGGCTCAAAATTAAAATATTCTTGTAATAACCAAACCCCCAATACAATAACGCTATTTTTTGACTTTATTTTCTGCGAAATCTTTTTGAATCTGTAACGTACTTGGGGTTGTTGGTTCGTACATAATTGTAAAAGTCAAAGATGTGGATTTTTTAAGATTGAACCAAGCTACCAAAAAATCCTGATTGTGATATTTTATTTCCATGCCGTTTTTGACAAAATATACATTTGTTTACATCAAAAACGTTTTTTCGCAATGATTCTGAAGCATGACATAATTCGTGTAGGTGTGAATTCTGATTAAAATTTTCTTCACAACCAATTTTTGGGTCTGCCCTAGTGCGGAGAAATTCAATGTTTTTTATTTACTTGTGAAGCTAGAATAAAATTTTGGTGCCAAAAAAGTATAACTATTTGTATAAAAGTATAACTTCTTTCTGCTTTTTTGGTAGCTTCGCTTAGTTTTAAATTTACACATTTGGTAAAAACGTTCTCTAAGATTTAAGGAAAGTTTCAGCGTTTTGAAAGTTTTATCTGAATTTTGGGTTAAAACTCTTGATGAATTTTGGCAGAATAAACATAATTTATATTTTTGCTTCCATACTTTGAAAGATGACTCTAATTCACTCTCCGAGCTTGTATCATTTTCTGACATTTCATACTACTTAATGCAGCTTCTAATTCTATAATATTGCAAAATATATTAGCTTATAATATTACAAGAATATTTGAATTTCGAGCCACTATAATATAGGAGAAACGTACAGCGGGGACGGAGACGAGGATTGAAGCTCTGGCAGTCAAGCAGCGAGAGCTAGATTTTGGCATTTTTATACATTTTTATTTCTTGTTTATTAGGATTGAGAAAAAAATAATAATGGTCACAAACTGGTATTCACGTTGCACGTGCTATATCCCTTTTTTAGGTAGCTCGCAAAAAATAAAAACACATTTTTATATAAATATGTAATTGAATTGCTGATTGCAAAGCATCTTGTTAACAATTTATAATTTCTTTATCTTTGGTTTTTTGAAAAGTTGCACGAATTTATTATATTAAACGTGATAATGTAATTAATGAATTATTATCAATACATTAAATATAATAATTACAAATATTTTTTCTTACATATAATATTACAAATTCTTTTTTTTGAGAACTAACAAACCAATCACAAATGCAATTTTATTGTAATCTGAAATAGCATTTACGTTTAATTCAAAATTGCTATTTATTAAATGAATGGATCGAAAGCATTATCAAAATGGTACAATTATGTCAATAAAATAATTAATGTTTTTATGAAAATTAGCAAATATCACATTGCACAAAACCATAATATGCATTTAAGAACAAAACACCAAAATAATTAAACTTTGGTCACAAATTCAGGCATAATCAATTAAAAAAAAACTGTTCTCAAACATCTGAAATTAGCACAATTTATTTTATTTAGTGTATGATATTAATTTCATATTATAATTTATAGTATAAAAATATGTTTATATTGACTGCATATTTATAAGTCTTGATCACTATAGCTGGAGCGGTAATTTCTTTTTCTGTATACTATGTTTTAGCATGAATTTAAAAAAAAAAGTCAATTTATAGAGCGACAATAAAAACCGAGGTAAAACCCAGGGAACCGTTCGCGTCTCGCAGTACCAACACTCGGAGATGAGTCATCCAACCCAAAGTATCTATGGTTGCATCAAATACGATTGTTTTTCTTATAGCCCTACTTATCAGTGACTGACCTTACTAACTAGTAAGGCTAGCTAGTAACTTAGGTTTCTACCGTATACCCGAAAATCGCAAGGACACATTCGTTTCTGCCAGTTTTTCCCTGTAGATTCGCTAGCTACCAGAGCGGCTATATATTTACCGGTTTCGCCACCTTAAATAATCTAGAGCCTGTGATGCTGATGCAAAGTATTAGGGAATTTCAAGTCCCGACACTTTCTTGTCAGACGGTACTACGCTATCTCATAGTAAAAGTAGCGGTGTATCCGCAGTAAATCTTACAAAAATTCAGATAAGTGCATCTCGGTTCGAACCTTAGTTGCTCTTACACGAAATAGTTGTAAGCTGTTGAGAATTGCCTCTTAACTTTTTTCTACAACATTAAATATATGTTTTAAGTTTATTTACATTTTGTATAGTATTGAAACGAATTATAACAAAAATTCTTTACTCTGACTCACTTGGTACTCGCCACTTCCTTGCCACTTTGTTTTGATTGAAAGTGAGGTTAGAGTAGTTTCAAATATTCAAATCTATTTATCAATTCAAACAATGGAATCAGAAAGTGAAATTTGTGATACTTGCACACCACCAAGCATCAGAGAAACAAAATGTAAGTTATTTTTTGTATTGTAAAAAGCGTAGAAAAATAGTTATTTATACAAGTAGCAAAATGTAAGTTATTTTTTCACGAGTTGTAAATTTTCACGAGTTGTAAACGAGGCGTCAGCCGAGTTGGACAATACGACGAGTGAAAAAATAACTAATTTTGCTCGTGTTGTATACACTATTTTTTGCAATTTTTAATTAAAATAATAAATATTAAATATTAGTTAATAATCAGATGACAATCGGTTGCTTGATTCAAACTTAATTTGTTATTAATTGAAGCAAGCATTGATACAGTTGAAATCGCCCCTAGGAACGAAAAATCAAACAGTTTCCTTCACATAATTCAAATTGAATAGAAGTGTTTGCTAACTCAAATTTGATGGAAGTGTTGCTTATATGTTCCAGTTTAGTTAAATAATCTTATTAATTGTGTAATTAATTTTATTAATAAATAAAACAATGCTGTTTTATAACATTGTGCCACGTTTTGAGCAATTTTTAAAATAATGAAAAAAAGTAAAAATAATGAAAAAGAGTAGAAAAAGAGTGAAAAAATAGTAGTTTATACAACAAGTAGCAAAATGTAGGTTTTTTTTTCATGAGAAGTAAGTTTGTCCAACGAGGCGCCAGCCGAGTTGGACAATACGACGAATGAAAAAAAAACTAATTTTGCACATGTTGTATACACTACTTTTTGCAATTTTCTTGCTATTAACTTTTTAAATGATAATTTGATCCATTCAGAAAATTTAAGGTTGCTTGATTTATGCTTAATTTGTTAGTAGTCAAAGTGAGCAATGGAAAAACAATTGCAATCACCCCTAGATACCTCGCTAGATACCTAAAAACGAACAGGGCGTTTGTTTGTTCACTTGATTTTTGTGAAATTCAATGAAAAAATATAAAAATCAGTGAAAAAATGTAGAAATTTGAGTGAAAAAAAGACTTTTTTTCATTGATTTTTAAGACCAGTAAAAAAAGTAGGCCGTTTCAACATTGGAAACAACTACTGAAAAGTTGTCATTTTGATGGAAAATTGCAAAAAGTTTTTTTCACGCTTTTTTTAGAACAATAAAAAAAAGAAGGCCGTTTCAACATTAAAAATGGCAACTAAAAAGATGTCATTTTGATCGAAAATTACAAAAATAGTATTTGCTACTCGAAGTAAAATACGTTTTTTTCGTTCTAGAATTTGCTCCACACGCCGCTATGTGGCCCGTGGAACATATATTCACTGACAAAACAAACGGTACTTTCACTTCTTGTGGCAAAATATACTATTTGTTCCTACTGAAAAAGAAAATTATAAGTATAAAACAGTTTAATTCTAAAATTTAAACGTTTAATCTTTATAACACATCATAACATCAAAAAATGTTTATGAATAAAGTATTTGAATTTATTAGAGCTGATTAAAAGTATGATTACCCATCGAATACCCTGTGCGTTATATGAAATATCATAAATTATATTATAATATAGTAGTAAAGCAAGAAAAGGAAGTGACTACCCATTCACATCAGATAATAATAATACCTATACTTGTACACAAGTTTGAATTTATTCACAATGCGTAAAATAATCGGAATAATGGTCGTGTTATCTCAGACAGAAAGAAGTAGGTATCATTTGAATTGAAACTAAAAGTGGTTTTCCCCACTTGATTTTTTGTTAAGGAGAAAACTTTCTTTTCACTTCCATTGAATTATATGAGTTTGCACTTTAATGCACCTTTTTAAGTCAGAATAAGATAGCCAATAGAATTATAGAAAGGCTTACTTTCTATTATCATTCTTTGCTTCCAAACCTACTTCAGAGGTTAGTGTGCAAAGCAAACAATATCCTAACCAAAATTCCTTAGCTCGTTCTTGTAAAATACTGTTTGTGTTTTTCTTGTATTATTAATTCATCAAACAGTTCATTGTCCCGACTCAATATTACTTCTAGAAATAAATAATTAAGTTCTATATAAATAATAAGCTCCATAATAACAGTGAGAAATACCAAGTTTGATAAATTATTGATTGGTATTGATCTTTACCGCGTTTAAGTAAGAAAATTGAGTGGAAATTCGTCATTCTCCGCTTGCATCTGTTTTCACAAACATGAAATTATAAAAGATAAACAAATTAAAAATTTAAAATTACTGTGCTTTCTTCAAAATACTGAACTCAAAATGAATAATACCGCAGTTGTCCCATCGAATGTATCCCTCAACAAAAACAACAACAATAACAACAACTCTAATGACAAACTCAAAAAGATGTTTAGTTGGAGTAACGATTCCATAAGAAGGTAAGCTAGAAACGGATTAATTGCCAATTACAAGGTCATATTGTCAGTGTTTTTGTGTTCACTATTCCACATGCATAAGTTTTATTTTATTAACATTAAACATTCATGCAATTGGCTTTTTGAAGTGAGTTAAAACAATTAAGTTTGTGTGATTTTGTAATTATATTATTCACTTTCTATTAATAATTTTATATAGCTCTCCAAAATGGTTGCAACTTTCATTAGGTACTGCATTATTTAAAACATATTAAGTTACAATATGTTAAGTTACAATAATACTGAACATACTTAACAATATTAAAATTTATTTAAAAATTTAATGAATCTAATTTAAAATCGACAGAATGGTAAATATTATTCGAAATTGTTTTATATTTGTATTGCAGAAATTTTATAATTCCTCATATTGCTAGAAATCCATTAAAGTGTAATCGTTTATATTGAAACTATATAATCAGTGAACTACCAACACCCATTTTTTTCATCATCTTTATGGTAATCAAGTTGTTTAAATTTCTATAAAAGTATTAAGACTAATTAATAAGACTTGTTAAATCTGAAATGTATTTAACAAGAATTGCTATGTAATAACTTTCATATATGTAAGGATGTGCCCTAAGGTGCTAGAGAAAGTAAGACTGTTTCCTGACTTTGCCTTACATAATGTCTAAAGCCCACTTTATAAAACCTCAGATTCTTGCTCTACAAAAGTGACATTAACATTTTTGATAATTTTTGTTAACTAGATTTAAATTGAATATTCAAATTATAATAAATTGAATTGAATATTTACTTTAAAATTGTGGTATAATATTTACTTAAAAATACTTGTATTTTATATACATTTTACCACCAGTTAGTTGCAAGACTAATTTTTTTATTAGCATGAGAAACACCTTTATTGCTAGGTGCAGAAGCACCTAATTCCTCGTTCAATACCATCAATGAATTTAATTTATATCCATATATATATTTAAACAATAAAACAATAAGAATGATGCCGATGTGGTCCAATAGTATACTCTTCAAGAAGCTACAGCTGACGTGCAATCGGATTCTCAACATATGTTAAGCAACGTTTTAGGGTTATTATTCAAAAGAGAAATGTTAAGTTTAATTTAGGGTGTCCCCTTAAACATAACTTAATAGTTTTTTTTTTAATTTTCCTACGAATCACATTTATTTTTTAAAATTACATGTATAGATATTAATAAAATATATTTATGTGTAAATTATGCAACTGTAATGAAGTGTGGTTCTGTATGTAGATTGGAGAATGATTCAGCAAGTTATCAGTGACTCACTTAACAATCCTATTCCCTTTTACTTAATTAAATTTGTAAATGTATTTTATTGAAATAATGCAAAACAATTACCTTTCAATAAAAGAAACTTTTATACAAATTTCATGGGCGGGGAGTGTTATCACAGTTGACATGTAAAAATAGTGAAACGTTAGATAATATAAGTGGGCATGCGCTCTTAATTACGGACAGAAAAAAAATACCAAACTAATACATTAGTTTTGGTGTAAATTAATTTTAAATTGAAAAGTATGGGTATCACATTCTATTTATAATAAAATTATTTTCCTACAATCGCATATAAAAGTAAGCCTTTGTGCTTCCATTTGACAACGAAAAGTTGGCGTTTTCCGAGGAGTTGTCACTTTCCCGCTCTAGATCTTTTTGCTGATTTTCCCGCTCGCTAAATCAAAACAATGCAGTAATACAATAGTTTTTGTTTTTAGAAATGAGCGTTTCTTGGTTACCGATGATATAATCACATTTTTATTTGTTGTCAAAATATTAATTTTACATTTTTGCAACAAAAATTTAATTTAAAATCGATTGTAGGAAAAATCTTGTGTGTATTTCGAGCGCAAAGTGTTTTTGTCGCTCTCGCCAGATTGTCGTGCTCCGCTATCGCGTCGCACGACAACATTCTGGCTCGCGCGACAAAGTATCACTTTGCGCTCTTAATACACAATTAGCTATTTTAAATACGTGTAAGTTTGAAAATTATACTATAATATTATATTTGGCCAACAAACGGCCGTAACTCACCCCAGAACTAATGCAGGCTGTAGATTTGGAAACCATTTTATCCAATTTCATTGAAAAAAGGGTACTTTTATCCACTAAAATAAGTGAGTAAAATACATCATTTACTCACTCAGTGATTTAATGGACTATCTCTGTCTTTCTCATTTAATAACAACATTTATTTGGTCTATTTGCTACTGCAATATGTTTTTATTACAACTTGAACATTTTTATTAGGTTCTTAATAAATTTTAACAAGTCATAGTTTCTGGAAATTAATTAAAATTTAGTTTAAATTAAAATATTTTTCCCTTTTTGTCATTAGTAACTGACTGTGGATTCTATCGTTATTTCTATATAGTTTTTTGATGTAAAAGTATAATATTAACAAAAATATTACAGAAAATCATTAAAAGTAAGTATTGCAAGTATTTCAAAAATAATAAGTTTTTTGAATTAAGATTTGCTTACATGATAATTACATCTCTTCCAAGCATCTTAGCAGTATAATTTGAGTTTAATAATATCATGAGCAACCCGATGGTGACAAAAAAAAAAATTAAAAAAAATGTAGTGATTTTAATAGGTCAGCGTTGTAAAACGTATTCGAATTTTTGGAAAACGGACGTATTTTAGGAACATCAAACTAGAATAAGAATGAAAACTAAACTGAAATTATATTGTTCAGATATGCTTGAAAGAGATGTAATTATCATGTAAGCAAATCTTAATTCAAAAAACTTATTATTTTTTGAAATACGTTAAAAACATACTTTTTATGATTTTCTCAATATATTTCTTTTAGTATTATATTTTTCTACATCAAATATATATTAGAAAGAAATAATAATAGAATCCCCAATCGGTTACTAATAACAAAAAGTGAAAAATATTTTTAGTTTTCTGGTAATTAATTCTTAAAAGCACTCTATAGTGGCTTTTAACCGTTGCTATAGAGACTATTTTTTGTTTGACCTTGATTGTGACAAAAAACTATTAATATTTATCATTTACGTCAATTACAAAAATATAGTCTTTTGTCTATTATGAAATTAAATAAAATCAGGCTCAGCACACGTGAGTATTGTCATTTAATCATTCGTATAATTGGGGCCTCGCCTACGGCTCCTTTCAGACTAATTGCCCAACTTTCAATTGCCAAACTAAATTGCCCAACTTTCAGACTAAAGATAAAATCACAAACTTTACTCACTTGTACTAAAAATAGCTATTTTTTATTGGTCATATTTTGAAAGCCCAAAACACAAAATTGTACTCATAATTTGTCAATTCTAGATGTCCAATACGTTCGCGGTTCCTCATACGTTTGCGGTTTGTGTATTCTTTGTTAAGTTCAAAACTGATTTTTTTTTCAAGATTAATTCTTGTACCTATTGTAATACATTAGGTAATTAATTCAAACAATACTATTGATAAAAATATGTTAAAACTAACTAAATTTTATGAATTATCGCGGAGTTGCAGCATGTAAAACCGGTTTTTATATGTAACCAATTGCGTAAGTTTAAATTTTAAGGGCATTTATGCGCCAAATAGAGTATAATTAATTATGAAGAATAGCAAAAATCTGTTTGCAACTCTATAATTCGAGTATTTTTTAAATTTCTTAACAAGTTTTCTTATTAATTTTATCGAAACACAAAATGGAGCTACTTCAAATATTGTGTAATACTTTTTCCTATTATAGAAAAGTAGGCTTTTGCGCTTCCATCTGACAACAAAAAGCTAACGTTTTCCGAGCAGTGGGCACTTTACCGCGCTAGATCTTTTTGCTTACTTTTCCGCTCGCTACCTCAAAACAATAAATTTACACAATAATTGTTACATTTTAGAAATAATCGGTACCTTGGTTGCGGATGGTTTCATCAAATTTTGTTTGTTGTCAAAATATTAATTTTGCATGTTTGTAACTCCTGACGTTAATTCGTATTTTAGTTATTTATTTTAAATAGTTCTGTACCACTGCCTTCTAGATCACATATAAAAAAATGAAACAAAAAACAAACCGAACAAACATTAATTAATGTTGTTATTAAATATGGATAACATAAAAAAAGTCAAGGAAAATACGGCAAGTAATTATTAATTAATGATTTTGCTAACAAATAATATATTATATATATATTCAAATACTTATCATCATTACTTAAAATACGTCACTTAGTTTTTTTTTGAATTGTAAATAAATATGCACAATGATATAATAATATTAATGAAAACCATTCTTTTTTATTGGGTACTCTGAATTTTTTTTTTAATTTTGGTGTTTCTTTTATATATTCCAGTTACAATTAGGTCTAAAAGCATGTGACCTAGAATTAAATAAAACAAATTGAATTCTAAGTCTTCAAAGTGGAGTTTTTACAAATTTCCCAATGCTTCTTTTGTTTTTTCACAAATACCATATTTTACTTAATATTTGTTATTTTAAGTCATATATCAAATTTAGTTAATTTTAATGAAATTTTTCACTTTTTATTTTGATTTTAATTTTTTTACATTGGTCACTTCTAGTTGACATTTGTCATTTTTAGTCAGCAGCAATAAAATATTTGTTTTTATTAACATTTTTAACAGTTATTTATGTCATTTGTTATTTTTAATAGACATATGTCACTTTCAGTTGACATCTATCACATTCGGATTACGATTACCACTTTTGGTTGAAATCTGTCACGTTCAATTGTTGACAAATAAACGATATATTTGAATACTAATTAGGTTTTAACAAAAATCTCAAACCACAACTGAGGAAAATTGAGGTTGAAGTGGGTTAAAGTTTAGGAGGTTCAGTATGATGTTTTACAATGTATTCATAGTATGTGTGCAAAGTTTGGATGAAATATTTTGATCAGTGTCCGAAAAATATGCGCTACAAATTATTAAATTGTCTTCAATTTTGACTTTTCACAAATCTTGGGGTAAACCTCGTAAGTGTACAAAACTTGGTTAAAATTTGAGATCGGTATGTAATTTTAGAAGAAGATGAAGTGAAGTCACAGATTTGACCTACCATTTTCGGAATATTTTTATTCGTAGAGCGCAGGTTTACAGGATAAAATGTTTTCGACAAAAGATGCTTCTAAAATCGAAAATTATTGGTATAACATTTTTTAACGTAACGAGAGAAGTACTGAGAAATATCATATCCAGCGATTTTTTTTTATTTGCATCTACATATAATAAAAATTCGCTGGAAATGAGATTCCACAGTACTTCTCTCTTTGCTATGTTAAAATTTGTTATTCACATTTTTAGAATTTTGAGGCATCTTTTATTGAAAAAAATTTCTCGGGTTACTTAAAAATGCTTTTTAAATTTTAACTAAGAACCAAATTTGAAATAAATTTAAGCGATAAAGTTGACACGTGTGTATGAAATGATTAAAAAGTGAAAAATGGGTTGTAGGTACTCTATTTTAATAAAACTATTTGAAGCTAGATTTAAAATTACCAATATAAATCAATGTTTGAAGTAAATCCTAGCACTATCAGTGTAAGGGGTGTGTTAAGAGATAAAAACATGAATAGAGGATTCTATTTGAAAAAACTAGTTAAAATTATATTTCAATTTATTATTAGAAAACAAATTTGAAAAAAATTTGACAAATCAAACTGTAAGGGGTGCATTAAAGGTTACAATTGTAATATGTAGATCCTACCCTAATTTGAATTATATTAACTAAATAATGATAAGTTAAATAAGTTAAAATTACTACTGGAATCCAAATTTGGAAGAAATCCGAGCATTTTGACTGTAAAGGGTATATTAAGGGTTGAAGTTGTAAAATAAGGGTTGCATATTATTTTTTATTCCCTACTAGTATATTAGAAACGAATAATACCTTAGTTACGGGAGCTATAATGATAGTCATAACTCCCAAGGGAATTATGAGAGGGCTATTATAACCTCATAATAGCCCTCTTTAAAAAGAAAGAAAGAAAGAAAGAAAGAGACAATAGTTGTGACATAATTCAAAACCGTGGTAACCATGAACAAGTAACTTGATCAATTTTAAATGCATAGCAACATTCGGTTAAAATTACTTTTTTATTGCAATAAAAAACGTGATTTAGTAAGGAATAAAATTATGTATGTACCACAGGAATTAACAGATGATAATAACCTCGGGAAATTTACCATCCCTCGGGCCAGAGGCCCTCGGGATGATAAATTTTTCCCTCGGTCATTATCATCCTTATAATTCCCTTGATACATAAATAACTATAATTAGATTATTCGTAAATTTGATTTAAATGTATAGTAGAAATATAATATAAAGAAAATCCGAATCATATGACTCAAACTGTATATTTGGGGGGTGGGGTGTGTAGTTAGGGTCGTAAATTATTTTTAATCACTCATTATGTAAATATATATAAAATTACTGATGGAAAATGGTGGGTTATGCTGACATATACGGATCAAAACACCGTCAATTTTTGAACAAATAATTTAAAGGACCAACAGGCCACAAGGGCTTATTTTTAGGGGATGAAACTTTTACCAGCATTTTCTTCAATGTATCCCTAATATGAATGCCAAATTTGGTTCAAATAAAATGTTTCTCCTGGCAGGTATTCACATTACGAATTATGCATTTTGACAACTTTTTGACCCTTCAATCCTTAATAAAAAGTCAACCCTTAAAAAAACTCCAGATTTTTTGAAAGCATTCACCACTTGGAATATACACGAAACATATGTTCAATGTTTGGTTAAAATCGGTCTGCAACTTTAGAAGATTAAGTGGATGCACCGATTTTGCTGTTTTTGGCCAATAATGCACAGGTCCTTGCAAATTTCCTAACTTTTTTTTCTTTTATGTAATCAATGGGCAGGTAGAAAAAAAGGACGCAAATTTTGCTTTAATCGGGTCAGTAGATTCCGAAATATAGCGGTTTAAAGAAACGAACAGACCGACAACTGAAATAAGTGAATATGATTTTCGTAATCTACGCATTCTATAATGTAGAAAAAAGTGAAATTTGGAGAATTTTTTTTTCATGAATACAATACTTCCTCTACGAGAGAAGTAATATATAGTTTATTTTATTGATGAGTGAAAGTTTTTTGTTAAAAGTGCAGTAGATTTTGTAATATTGATATTAGAAATTTTTGAAAAAACGCTATAAATGTTTTCCACAAAAGATGTTTCAAAAATCGAAAATTATTACAAAATCTACTTAAAAAAAAAAACTGTCACCCATCAATAAAATAAACTATATATTTTTATTATAGATGCAAATAAAAAAAATCGCTGGATATGAGATTTCTCAGAACTTTTCTCGTTATGTTAAAAAAATTTATTCCCATAATTTTCGATTTTTGAAGCAACTTTTATGGAAAACATTTTATCGGGTTATTTAAAATGGGTTTACTTCTCTCGTAGAGGAAGTATTGTATTCATGAATTACTTCTCTCGTAGAGGAAGTATTGTATTCATATGAAAAAAAATAAAAAATTCTTCAAATTTTACTTTTTTCTACTTTATAGAATGCGTAGATTACGAAAATCATAATATTCACTAATTTCCGTCTGTCGGTCTGTCGGTCTGTTCGTTTCTTTAAACCGCTATATTTTGGAATCTTCTGACCCGATTAAAGCAAAATTTGCGTCCTTTTTTTCTACCTGCCCATTGATTAGGTCAAAGAAAAAAAGTTAGGAAATTCTCAAGGACCTGCGCATTACTGGCCAAAAACATGCCAAAAATAGCAAAATTGGTGCATCCACTTAAACTTCTAAAGTTTCAGACCGATTTTGACCAAATTTTGAACATATGTTTCGTGTATACACCAAGTGGTGAATGCTTTCAAAAAATCTGGAGTTTTTTCAAAGATTGACCTTTTATTAAGGGTTGAAGGGTCAAATAGTTGTAAAAATGCATAATTTGTAACGTGAAAACCTGCCAGGAGGAACATTTTATTTGAACCAAATTTGGCATACATATTACAAATACATTGCTGGTGAAGAAAATGCTGGTAAAAGTTTCATCCCTAAAAATCAGCCCTTGTGACCTGTTGGTTCTTTAAATAAATTGTTCAAAAATTGACGGTGTTTTGATTCGTATATGTCAGCATAACCCATCAATTTCCATCAGTTATTTTATATACATTTACATAATGAGTGATTAAAAATAATTTACGACCCTAGCTACATACCCCGCCCCTCAAATATACAGTTTGAGTCATATGGATCGGATTTTTTTCATAATAGATTTCTACTATACATTCAAAACAGATTTACGATTAATCTAATTAAAAATATTATGCGACCTTTATTTTACAACATCAACCCTTAATGTAACGTTTACAGTTAAAAATGCTCGGATTTCTTTCAAATTTGGATTCCAGTAGTAATTTTAACTTATCATTATTACTTCTCTCGTAGAGGAAGTATTGTATTCATGAAAAAAAAAAATTTCTCCAAATTTCACTTTTTTCTACTTTATAGAATGCGTAGATTACGAAAATCATATTCACTAATTTCCGTCTGTCGGTCTGTCGGTCTGTTCGTTTCTTTAAACCGCTATATTTTGGAATCTACTGATCCGATTAAAGCAAAATTTGCGTCCTTTTTTTCTACCTGCCCATTGATTAGGTCAAAGAAAAAAAAGTTAGGAAATTCTCAAAGACCTGCGCATTATTGGCCAAAAACATGCCAAAAACAGCAAAATCGGTGCATCCACTTAATCTTCTAAAGTTGCAGACCGATTTTGACCAAATATTGAACATATGTTTCGTGTATACCCCAAGTGGTGAATGCTTTCAAAAAATCTGTAGTTTTTCTAAGGGTTGATTTTTTATTAAGGGTTGAAGGGTCAAAAAGTTGTAAAAATGCATAAGTTGTAACGTGAATACCTGCCAGGAGGAATATTTTATTTGAACCAAATTTGGCATACATATTAGGAATACATTGATGAAAGTGCTGGTAAAAGTTTCATCCCCTAAAAATTAACCCTAGTGGCCTGTTGGGTCTTTAAATTAATTGTTCAAAAATTGGCGGTGTTTTTATTCTTATATGTCAGCATAACTCACCATTTTCCGTCAGTAATTTTATATATTTTCACATATTGAGTGACTAAAAATAATTTACAACCCTAACTACACACCCCCACCCCCCAAATATACAGTTTGAGTTATATGGATCGGATTTTCTTCATATTAGATTTCTACTATACATTTAAAACAGATTTACGAATAATCTAATTAAAAATAACATGCAACCCTTATTTTACAACTTTAACCCTTAACATACTTTTTACAGTCAAAATGCTCGGATTTCTTTCAAATTTGGTAGTAGTAATTTTAACATATTTAACTTATCATTACTTAGTTAATTTAATTGAATAGGCTAGACCTACATTTTACAATTGTAACCCCTAATACCCCCCTCATAGTTAGAATTGTCAGATTTATTTAAATTTTAGTATATAAACGAGAGAAGTACTGTGGAATCTCATTTCCAGCGAATTTTTTAATTAAATTGAAATTAGGCTAGAACCCACATATCACAATTGTAACCCTTATGCACCCCTTACAGTTTGATTTGTCAGATTTTTTTCAAATTAGTTTTCTAATAATAAATTGATATATAATTTCAACTAGTTTATTCAAAAACAGGCCAGAATCTTCAATTCATGTTTTTAACCCTTAACACATTCCTTACACTAATTGTGCTAGGATTTACTTCAAACTTTGATTTAAATTGGTAATTTTAAATCTTGTTTCAAATAATTTCATTAAAATAAAGTACTTGCAACCCATTTTTCACTTTTTAATCTCTTTATACACACGTTTTCACTTTATCTTTTAGATTTGTTTCAAATTTGGTTTCAAGTTAAAATTTAAAAAGCATATTTAAATAACCTCATACCCCACCAACATCATACTGAACCTCTTAAACTTTACCCCACTTCAAGCTCAATTTCCTTCAGTTGTGCTTTGAGATTTTTGTTAAAACCTAATTAGTATTCAAATATATCGTTTATTTGTCAACAATTAAACGTGACAGATTTCAACTAAAAGTGACTATCTTAATCCGAATGTGATAGATGTCAACTGAAAGTGACATATGTCTATTAGAAATGACAAATGACATAAATAACCGTTAAATATGTTAATAAAAACAAGTTTTTGATTGCTGCTGACTAAAAAGGACAAATGTCAACTAGAAGTGACTAATGTAAAAAAATTTAAATTAAATATAAAAATAAAAAGTGAAGAAGTCACAGTTACTCACCTCTATAATATGCACATGGCAAATCGACGTTCTTAGTTATTTGCTTAGACGCACACAATATTTTATCCTTCTTGTATACATTGCGTTAAAAAGAAAAAGTCATGACAGGTTGAAAACTTTATGGTAAAACTTAATAATATACGTAGGAAAACAACTTATTGAATCGGTGACAGTCGGGATACCCTTAAACTAAAAGCCATATTTCCACAAGGATCTCCTTGTTGGCATCCAACTTTGGACTTAATTCTGTGGTTTCAAATAAAAAGGGGATGAGGTTGTCTGTAAGATTGGTTTAAAAACGAATACAATAGTGGAACTTTCTTTTTGATTTGATGATAAGCTTGCTGCCTCTATCAATTGAGTTAAATGCATAAAGAGTTTTGACTTCTATTAATATCGCCTCAAATTTGGAACCCATTGGTTTATGTTTTGTATTGATGGAAACCGTCCAGATGGAGCCACTTTAGTTCCATGGTTTAAAGGTTTGACGTTAATATGGGCCGCGATATGCGTGGATAGTTTAGCTGCTACATATTTACCAAAAACTAGCAAAAAAGTCGGTTTAGCAGCTGAACCTTTGGTTAATGTTTTTATGCACGATTTTAATTTGAATTTTGATTCGTCGAAGCTTTTGACGTAGGTACTCTTAGATTATGATCGCGACTGTGTACCTATGTGCCAGCAAAAGTTATAGTATGGTGCCAGCGACCCACAAAGTCGCTTAAAAACCGATTCTGTGGGCCTTTTAAAACAAAAGGCTTAAATTTTCCGAAATGAACGTTTATGCTCCAAATGTGATACATCTCAATTCGTCAAGCAATCGTCCTGTGCAACAGGGCACTAATTAAAAATTTCGATTTTTTTGTCTGAGGTAATAGGTCATTGGCAATACTATTTTTTTGATCAACTTTCGAACGAATATATCGAATTATAAGTTATAACTCAAAAATGTTTTTTGGTTGAGCTGTTGCCCTATTATTTGTGATTTATGCAGTACCATTATTATATTTTTGTCAATCCTAATTAATAAACAAGAAATAAAAATAAATGTAAGTTGGTGTAAAAATGCCAAAATCTAGCTCCCGCTGCTTGACTGCCAGAGCTTCGATCCTCGTCTCCGCCCCCGTTGTACGTCGCTCCGATATTATATTGGCTCGAAATTCAATTATTCTTGTGATAACCAAACGCCCAACAATGATACAATAATGCTATTTTTTTAGTTTATTTCAAACTTTGTTTTCTGCGAATTCTTTTTGAATCTGCGACGTACTTGGGGTTGTTTATTCGTACATAATTGTAGAAGCCGAAGATTTTTTAAGATTGGACGAAGCTACCAAAAAGCTGTGATTGTAATATTTTATTTCCATCGCAAAAAGGTCATTTAGACTTTAATTGTGGTAACGACTTCCATGAGTTTCATAATGTTGGACCGTTTTACTGTTATATTACTTTTTGGTATGATCATCCATTTGTTTGTATTATTATAAGCTAACATATTTTGCAATATTATAGAATTAGAAGCTACATTAAATAGTATAAAATGTCAGAAAATGATACAAGCTCGGAGAGTGAATTAGAGTAATCTTTCAAAGTGAGGAAGCAAAAATATAAGACATGTTCATTCTGCCAAAATTCATCAAGAGTTTTAACCCAATGTTCAAATAAAACTTGGGTTTTATTTGAACAAATAATAAATTAATTTGATGCGTTTTTAAATAGATTCAATTTAAATTAGCGCTATTTTTTAGAATCAGGATGAAACTAGGAATAAAAAAAGCGAGTGACACAATTAATTGGCAAATAAAATGAGAAATTCTATTGCAAAACGCGTAAAAACTTTTCGCAGCATGAACCTAAAAATATTTTTAGTGCAAATGTAAGGACATACTGTAGAAATACTGTAGAAGTAAAACGAACTGCAGAAGTAGAACCAGATGAAGTAGAATTAACATCAAATAAAGATAACGATCATAGCGAAGAAATCATGGAATATGAATGTGAAACTCTTCAAGAATACCCCTTAGAATCCGATGATATTGCTGAAAATCAAACAACATCGACAGAGAATTTGGACAAAAAAAAATCACCTACTGGAAGGCGGATAATTGATATTGCATTTTTGTTCAAACAAATATTCTCAATGGGTAGCCATGGAATTCTTGATTGTAACATCTCCAATATGTATTTGTTATCAGAACATAGAAATGGTCTACATAGTTCATTTAAATTGAAGTGTCAAGTGTGTAATATTACACATGTGATCTATTCTGATAAACCTACGGATGATCAAATGGCTGTCAATGAAGGTGCAGTGTTGCGATGCATATCAATTGGAAACGGGTATTTGCAAATGGCTGAAAGTCATGCTGTATTTTATATTTCTACGATCAGATCAGTAACCAAAAATTCTTGACAACCAGTACTAAAATAGCGAAGGTGTTGAGTAATGAGCTGATTTTTGCTTCCTATCCCTAATTAATTGTTTATTCGACATCTATACGCTTCTCTCGCTTAACTGACTACACTACCTAGCTATTGTTGTTTCGTTTATTTCTCTCGGTATTTCTTACTTTTGGATGGAATAGCCCGATCGACTGTGGCGCAAAAGAATACATGAGATTATTGCTACGAGTTTTACGCTACAAAAGGGCTATCTCTTATTGGCCAGACAGGCGGCGTTGGTGCGTAGTCATTCAGTGCTCAGCTCCTCTGACGTCACAAGTATCGCGTTGACGTCAGAGGCTGATGGACTGGAGCGATTCCGCCCTGACTGGTATTTTTCGCGGTCCTTTGTTCATACTGGCATAGACTATGCTGGTCCTATCACCATTAAAGCCTGAAAAGGGCGTTGTTCCGAAACTCACAAGGGTTGGATTGCAGTTTTTGCGTGTTTCTGAAGTTGAAGAAGTTGTCACCGATTACTCTACTCACGCTTTAATCGTAGCTTATAGGATATTCGCTAGCTGTCGAGGCATCTGCCATACGCTCTATAGTGACTGTGGCACCAACTTCGCTGGGGCAGATGCAATGCTAAAATATCTCTTCAAGTCAGGGTCAACAGAACTTGGACAACTCGCTACGCTTTTCTCTAACGACAGTACAAACTGGGTTTTGAACCCCCCAGAGCACCTCACTTTGGTGGTAAGTGGGAAGCCGCTGTTAAATCGCTAAAGATTCATCTACAACAAGTTATTGGTGAGACTCTTTTAACTTATGAAGAGATGTTCACCTTTCTCAATCTAGTCGTACTGCATTCAAGACCTTTGGTTCCGCTATGTGAAGATCCTGCAGACCTGGCTGTGTTGGCACCAGGTCACTTTCTAATTAGTGAGCGGTAAGCGGCTCACCAATTAAACAACTGTTCCATCACATTTGCTGAGTGAGATCGCTGAGACGAGACTCTCCAAGTGGCAGCTAATACAACAGAGAATTGAACACTTGTGGAACAAATCCGCTAAGTAAGTGTCTGCATTGCTTTCACTCCATATCCAAATGGCATCATCCTACTAACGAGATTAAGATCGGCCCTATGGTTCTTTTCACTGACGAGCGCCTACTTCCAACCAAATGACCTCTCGTTTGAGTAATTTCGCTACATCCTGGCAAGGATGGCCTTACCAGAGTAGTAACCATAAAGACCGCTACTTCTAAGAACAATTGCTAAACTTTGTGTGCTACTAGTCTACTCTTCCCAGGAACCGTTTGTCAACGCTGTTGTCAAAGGGGGGAGAATGTTGAGTAATCAGCTGATTTTTGTCCATAGGTTGCTGGTTCATATCCGGCTCGAAGGACCACAAAATGTAGCAAGTTAGTACAAAAAATTGCGTGGTTTGGTGATATGGCGACGATTACCGAAATTAGCATCGAATTAAACTCAAAAGGCTGCCGAAAAAGTATTAACCTTCCAAGATAATCGCCAACTCGAAGCACTCCGAAGCATAGTAGCAGCAGGAATACCAGTCAGGGCGGAATTGCTCCACTCTATCGTCCAGAGGAGCTGAGCACTGGATCACTACGCACCAACGCCGCTTATCTCGCCAATAAGAGTTAGTCCTTTTGTAGCGTAAAACTAGTAGCGATAATCTCATGTGTTGTTTTGCATCACAGACGATCGGGCTGTTCCATCCAAAAGAAAGAAATAGCGAGAAAAATATACGAAACAACAATAGCGAGGTAGTGTAGTCGGTTGAGCGAGAGATGTCGTATAAATGTCGAATAAACAATTAAATAGGGAGCAAAAATCAGCTGATTACTCAACAGGAGATAATTAGAAAAACAGCTTGGGACTCTATAAAAGAAGCAGGGGCAAAAGAAGCACGTCTTGCGCGTGAAATGGGAAATGTTGATAAAGCTGGAACTTCATTAATTACGGTGATTGCTGACGGAGCATGGTGCAAGAGATCATATAAAGTTAATTGCAATGCATAATTGCAATGATATTTTTGTAATAAATCTCGGGAGGAAAATAGTAAAGTAGAAAATTTTAAATTTTGTGGGCTTTATAATGATATCATGTACTGCATGTACCGTTTAATTTACAATGCTGCCAGTTTAATTTTGGAGATAAATAATAATGCAGCAGGGTTATACAATGCAGTTTTGTGCAAGTTTGTGGGAGGAAAAGGATAAACTTTTTCTGAAAGGATCGTACTAAACCCGATGTGAAGCTGCTGCATTGAAAATATTATGATACAATTCATAAGGCTATCCATAATAAAAGTCCTAAAAAGCACACAAAAAAATGTATAACAAATTTAATTAGAAAGAGGCAATATTATGCAAATAGAAATCGATTTATTAAGGAATCTAGGAAAAAAGGGGAGAAAACTGTGGCAAACTACTAGCCCAGACGGTCTTGTAGCAAACGAAGAGTATTGCTATGGTACAAGTCAAATGTCCTGCAGTGGGTTCAAAATTAACAGTGAGAGAAGCAATACTTGCAAAAGAATTAAATTTGCATTTTTGGAAAAAGATCAATTAATTTTAAAACAGCACATGCTTATTGGTACCGCAAATACAGGGTCAATTACAGATTGCTAATATAAAGTTGTGCTATTTTTTTTTTTGGACTTCCCAGAGTTTTAAAATACAAAAAGTATAATATATTTATTTATATTAATTTTTCTATTAATTTGTCTAAAACAATTTAAAAACAAAAGCTCGTTTATTGGTGATAATATATCAAGTCGGGCCTAGCAAAATCTGAACTTGCTGAGTTACAAAAACAATATGTGCTGAAGGGACCCAAGGAGAAAATAAGTCATCTCATAAAAATGAACCGATTGGAAGAAGCTCAAAAATAGAAGAATATAAGAAAGACTTTTTTTACAAAAAGAACAAGGTCTCACACATATAGTCAAACCGTTTCCGTTCTGAGCTCTGTGTTCCCAGCTGATTGCGCCTGAACCAAATCAATTGAAGGACATGTAAACATTTTACCAGTAGCGTAGAATATCTTCCAAGCAGCAGCGACACGCCAGTACAAAAATAAAAGATTATATTCATACGACGCTACTGAACGAAAACAAGACGAAAGACATACGTAACTTCTTTGTCATTCATATTGATTGTATTCATAAAAGCTGTGAAGTCATGTCGCAGCGTTGGCAGACATACGTTCCTGTTAATGTTAGCATATACTGTAATGCGCTGGCACAGCGTAGCAATAAAAAAGTACGTCTAGCGCATTCGATACCAGGGACCACAACGCAAGCAAGTCGACTATATAGTCAAATTGCTTACGTTCTGGTCCGTGCTATCAAATGCGCTAGACGTACTTTTTTATTGCTACGCTGTGCCATCGCATTACAGTATATGCTAACAATTACAGGAACGTATGTCTGCCAGCGCTGCGACATGACTTCCCAGATTTTATGAATACAATCAACATGAATGACAAAGAAGTTACACGCACGTATGTCTTTCGTCTTGTTGTCGTTCAGTAGCGTCGCTCAAATATTTGCTTTTGGTTTTGTGACTTTTGCGTTTGGTCACAGATAAGGTTATATACAGATGTGCCATCGTATAGGGCAAAGTGTTTCGCATTTTTATATTGCCAACGCCCGACCAGAGAGGGCTTTTTTAGTATAACGCTGGCCACGGAGGGGCCGATAGATAGACAAAATGGCATGTCTATCCTATGGTAGATGGCGTTGCAAAATAATATAATACTCTAATAACGTAATATGAAATCATCGTCATTTGGCCCAAACCACACCCAACCAACAATTACAACAGTTGCAACCCCACGTCCAGACAATTTAACAGTTGCAACCCCACGTCCAGACACAGTTTCTAAAACCATCCGTTAAATTATAATGTGATTACAGTTTTCTTTCAAAACAAAATTAAAAAAACTATGATGTAGGCAATATAAAAGGCATACTCCTAGATGTAGGCAATATAAAATACACACGGGTTGAGGGGAACTGAATAGGTAGCGAAACAAATATTTACGTTGAACAGCCTATCTGTTATACTTATCTGTGGTTTGGTATAACCATTTTTCCAGTGCGTTTTTCTCTATTTGAGTATTTTGAGCACGTTTTAATAATGGCTTCCGATTCTGTGAAAAAAAATCAGTTCTTTTCAGAACTAAACGGCAAATTAACTTAAAAATGCCGGGCAAGCAATTAAATTCGTAATCAAGAGGCATGATTGCCTCTTTAATTCATTATTTCACCCTGGAAGAAAGGAATCAAGGTCTTTTAATTTCATATTATGCTGTTGTAGAGGTAAGTTGTAACATGTTTCATCCCTATCTGTTTGACACGGATCCTTACCTAATGAAATCTAATTAAAAATCCCGTAGAACTGAGATAATTTCAATACACAAATGACAAATGCTAATTGTTAGATTACTCCCTGAATAAATTTGTAATACAACCGAAATTAAAATTTCTACGTTACGCCAGTGGTAAAATTTTTGCATGGCCTTCAATTGATTTCATGCAGGCGCAATCAGCTGGGAACCCACAGCTCAGAACGAAAACGGTTTCACACTATACAATTCTTTCAGTTACAACTTGAAAATATGAAAAAAATGTTGAAACCTTAAAATGTTTAACTGTTTAATTTGTATTTAAATTGTTTAATGATCTATAAACATAATTATTTATCTTTTTATAAATTATTCGATATTTGTTTAATATTTAAAAATAGATAAATTAATTCATAGTTGAGAAAAGTGGTCTCTAATAATGGCTAAACGCCTGGCATTATTACCATTATTATTAACATTAATTTTTTCAACATTATTATCGTATGCAATTGCACAAGAACTTGTTTTTTATCGGATATTTTTTTAGTTTATACGAAAACGAGGTTGCCTGGATATTTGACGAATCAAGCTGCCATGATAAAAACGCGAGTCCGCAGGACGAGCGTTTTTATCATGGCAGCTTGATGAGGCAAATTGCCAAAAGGAAACCTCGTTTGAGTAATAAAATCAAAAAATATCCGATATCAAAAACAAGTTCAAGTGCAATTTAACAAAACAATTTTGCGAATGAACAAATCGAAATCAATCGATTCATTTTGTATTTTATGTTAATTAATAAAATTTGACAAGTATTGTCAGACTACTTTAATTTTTAAGTTTTATGTGCATGTAGTCACGGAGATAACGAGGTATCACATTACAATATCCACCGTGATGTGAATATAATATGGTGTGCTATCGCGCAGGTTGCTATATTATTACGTGACGTCACGTTGGTTCTATTGAAAGTGTAAAATTAAATTGTCTATAGCAACGAAAATTATATTAATTAACAAATATATTAAAGAGAAAAACAAATCCCTTTAATTCTGTAGTTAAATATAAGATCACTTACTAACAACAACGGCCACACCAAAATACTTAATAATATTTTACTAAGTATTTATTTCAATATTTGATTGAAATAAACATCAAATAAAACCGCCAAACGTAACTTGATTTTCATACTATAATTATCTAGTCCCAACGTGACGTCATGCGCGAAAATGAACGAAATTTGGATAGCTCGGTAGCACACCATATTATATTCACATCACGATATCCACTAAATATCCACTAAAAATTTTGTTTCATTTTATCCGCTCATACATCGACAAAAACCGAGAAAAACATTGACTCATATCACAGATAAGTATAACAGATAGGCTGTCCAACGTTAATATTTATTTCGCTACCTATTCAGTTCCCCTCAACCCGCGTGTATTTTATATTGCCTACATCTAGGAGTATGCCTTTTATATTGCCTACATCATAGTTTATTTAATTTTGTTTTGAAAGAAAACTGTAATCACATTATAACTTAACGGATGGTTTTAGAAACTGTATCTGGACGTAAGGTTGCAACTGTTAAATTGTAACTGTTAAATTGTCTCGACGTGGGGTTGCAACTGTTGTAATTGTTTGTTAGGTGTGGTTTGGGCCATATGAAGATGATTTCATATTACGTTATTAGAGTATTATATTATTTTGCAACGCCATCTACCATACGATAGACATGCCATTTTGTACCAGAACAGCGCCTCTCCGTGGCCGGCGTTATACTAAAAAAAGCCCTCTCTGGTCGGGCGTTGGCAATATAAAAATGCGAAACACTTTGCCCTATACGATGGCACATCTGTATATAACCTTATCTGTGCTCATATGTCATAACATATACATGAGTAAAATTGTCACCACTATCCTCATTACAATTTTTAAATTAAAGTCATTTACATGGGGTTCCGGTAAATTTAATTTTCTTGCAATATTATGCAAAAAAGCAGTTGCTAGAACAATTGCCTCTACAGATTCTATGTTCACTTTTATGACTAGAGCCAAAATAGGAAATCGCCGTTTCAAAACACCAAAGTATTTTTCAATTAAATTTTTTTGTTCGAATTTGTGAATCGATAAACAATTGTTCAGCAACAGTTTGTGAATTTCGAAGTGTGGTGATAAGTTAAGGTTTTAGTGGATATCCACTATCACCTAATAATACATAATTCGTAAATTCGCCTCTTATTTCTAATCTAGCTCTTAAAATAAAATTATTAAAAATTGTGGACTCATGAGCGGAACCAGGTCATCTGCAGACGATATCTCGAATTATTAAATTAGCACCACAAACAACTTGCCTTGACTTGAACTTGAAAACAACTTGACTTGAATTTATAGAAAAATAATCTTTTCTGTTTCTATAAATCTGTGCTTCATTACCCCCTGGAGACAGTATTTTTATATGGGTACAGTCAATAGCTCCTAGGCAACAAGGAAATCTACTAATTTGATAGAACTTATATTCGCAGCTTCATATCTTTCATTGGTAGTGTTTGGCATATTTATGGTTTGTGTACTTAATCTTGCCAGATCTCTTGAAACCCTTTTTACAATTTTGCTTGTAGTAGTTTTATGAATTCCGTGGAAATCGCCAACTGCTTACTGCTTGTAAAATACTACCAGTTGCAAAGAATCTCAAGGTAACTAGAAGCTGTTGCTCTACTGTAACGGCATGATTCCTAAAAATGTATATCATCGTTTTGTAAAAAAATACCGATTTTCTGCGCAACTACCAACTAATATCTGAAGCAATCTCATTAGCAATGGAATTTGCATGTTCTCGTACACATTCTTTTTCAAACGATATCATCTCAAAAACTCCTCATCAGCAAAATATTCAATAGTTTTTACGTGGTTTATAAATGCCTTCTTTTGGGCACAGTCTGAGTCTCACCACCCCAAACTAAATTTACTAATTCCATAAAATCGTCATCATCCGTTATATTCATTTTATTGTCTTTAGAAATTTACCAAGAAATTTTTGCAAATCAGCAATATATGAATTGAATTTAATGTGCACACTTTGTATGACGTTTGACATGAGTTTTGAGTTTAAAATTTATCTAAACGCTCGATTTCGGGCGATTAGTTATGCTCACAGTTAAACGATCGCTTTGTTTTAAACGAATACTGAAATACACAAAAAAACATTGCACCAGTAGTATAAACGTCGTTAAGTATAATCTCAGGGTTAAACGAAGACTGAAATACCCGCTCTACAAGATCTGGATTTGCGATAACTTGTTGCGTATAGTCACGGTGGCCAGAAGCCACAAACATGCACAACCAACTAAATGTATCATAAAAAACATGAACAAAATCATAAAATTTATGAATCCACTGTGCCAAAAAAAAAACAAAGTAGTAACTAAAAGTTTAATCATAAATGTCAAAAAATAATGGTTATAAAACCGTATAGGGAAGCTATCTCTGTTTATTTTAAAGCGTCTCAGAATCAAAATAGTTATTTATACAACAAGTAGCAAAATGTAAGTTATTTTTTCACGAGTCGTAAATTTGTCCAACGAGGCGTCAGCCGAGTTGGACAATACGAGAAGTGAAAAAATAACTTATTTTGCTCGTGTTGTATACACTATTTTTTGCAATTTTTAATTAAAATAAAAAAATATTAAATATTAGTTAATAATCAGATGACAATCGGTTGCTTGATTCAAGCTTAATTTGTTATTAATTAGAGCAAGCATTGATAAAACAATTGAAATCGCCCCTAGGAACGAAAAATCAAACAGCTTCCTTCACATAATTCAAATCGAACAGAAGTGTTTACTAACTCAAATTTAATGGAAATGTTGCTTATATGTTTCTGTTTAGTTTAATATTCTTACTAATTGTACAATTAATATTGTTAATAAATAAAACATTGCGGTTTTATAACTTTTTGCCACGTTTTTAGCAATTTTTAAAATAATGAAAAAAAGTAAAAAGAGTGAAAAAAAGTAGAAAAAGAGTGAAAAAAAGTCTTTTTTTCACGCATTTTTTAGAACAATAAAAAAAAGTAGGCTGTTTCAACATCAAAAATGGCAACTAAAAAGATGTCATTTTAATCGCAAATTGCAAAAAAAATAATAATATGTAATTACACAAAAGCTTTTTTATTGTCAAACCTAAAGTTGTAATTGCAACTTTACTATGTAGTTCGACAAAAAAAAACTCCTCAAAGCAACAAACTATGAGTAAATTTAAAATAAAATTATTCTGATTAAAATTGAATCTCGAGTGTATTTTAGGAAGATTAATAAACAACTCAAACGAATTTATTATTTTACCATTTCAAATGGTATTTGCATAGATTTTTTTTATAAAACAATTATATAAAATATGATATAAGTTAAAAACAATCTCATTCTGTCGCAGTCATGCATTGTTTTATTTAAAGTGACTGTGGCGCCAACTATCGGTTCGGCCGATCCTGATACGTGTTTATAACTAGACAGTATGACACACCTACGTCGGAGAAAACAGCAACAAATGGCCATGTCTGTTATTGATTAAGAAATAATTACGCACCGGTAAATATTGGCCGCGACGAATATATGTAGCTATCTGTATATTTAAATCAGTGTCTGAGTGTGTAGAAGTGTACAAAATTTTGTTAAAATCGGTCTGTAACTTTAGAGAATTAAGTGGATTCACCAATTAAGTTAGTTTTGGCCAGTTTTTGACTCATAGTGCTCAGGTGTCAAAGATGTGTAAAAAAATTCTTCAAAATTATGGAAATTGGTTCCGATCCGTGCAGTAGTTTTCGAGTAAGATGTTAAAATCAAAACCGAGATCAAAACCAACAGACCGACGAAAATTAATGAATACGATTTTCGTGATATCCATATTGAAAATTAATTAAAAATCGAGTACAATTAAAATAATTTTGAATACACAAATGTTATTTGTTAGATTACGCAGGAATTTAACAAATTCTAGGTTACCGTACTGGTAAAATTTTACATGGCCTTCAAATGATTTGGTTCAGGCGCAATCAGCTGACGTCCTTCGGGTCATAACAAAAGTGCAAAACTATAGCTGCGTGGTAGACCGCAGTTGTTGAACTTCTGGCGAGCTAGCTGAGATTCCAACTCTACCCGAAGCAGCCACTTTTTTTTTATGCGACGGAATGGAATATTTTGGAAAAGAAAACGACAGCGACACGACAACAGGGGACGACGACTTTAAGCAGCCGAAAGAAGGGTTGAAGAGAAGATGACCAAAAAAAAGTCACTGACGCTCAAAAAAAAAAAAAATTCAAAAATAAACAACCATCATACAAATACACTTTATTAAATCATTAAATTCACTCCAATTTTCAGAAATATAATGGATAAACTACACTTTAAATTGATCATCATAAAATACACTTTAATTGATCATGGACGTAACACAAGACAAAATTCACTAATGCCTGCTAATGTCGCCTCAAAATCTACCTGCATCACATCCACACTACCAGCATCCACACCACCAACGACAGAACTACCAAAATTTTACCCGAAAAACACATCAGTCACACATACTATATCAAACCAAATAAATAAATCTTTTAAATAAATCACCAAATAGAAAAATTAATCTTTTTATAGTTGATTTATCATAAAATTTAACAAAAATCAAACCAAATTAGAAGAGCAAATTCAAAAATTGCAACTACAAAAAACTATCATCAAATCTACACGACACAAAGACAACCAGACAAAAACTAACCATACCAGCTTCATATTCAGTTCTAATAGAAGAAATGAAAATATTTTCTCACAACGGAGTAAAAAATTGAAATGGGGAAAAAGTTAAATGTTTGTAAGTGTACAGTCGAAAAGGCGAAAGCTAATCGCTTTGCCCCAGACAGGCAAACTCCTGAAAAAAAAAGAAGAAATAGAGTACGAGGTAAAAGACGAAGACATTAGAAAAGAACTCAACAATAAGATGAAACTGCATTGATTCTGCAAAAGAATCATATTGAAGCGAACAAACACTCCTACTAAGCGAGATCGAATAATCACCGGCGACATTCGATCATTTGAACGCTTTATGAATAATGGCCTGCTCTTCAAGAACAGACATTATTTAGTAATATCCTCCCTTAACGAATACACACACTTTACAATTTCTTTTCTCGACGACTAAATTCACATCTTTCTCATTTACATTCAGCTGCACAGTAATCCATTAGAACAAAATATATTTATTAAAGCTTCTCTTTACAAATATAGTATAATATCATTGGAGACTCATAATATCATGGATAACTTTAATAGAAAAAATCGAGAACATTAAATAAATTCCTACTTTGTTGAAATTCGAACAGACGACGCTACGTTTCTTATACGAAACAATGATACAACACCTGACGCGATTCTACACAGAAAACTTACGAAACATTGTACAAGACATTAAACTCACACCTGACTTGGGATCAGAAAAATTTAGGAATATTGTTCATGATCGACTTAACTTAAACATTATCATTTCTTCAGACTTTACTTACAAATTAGACCTAAATGAAGCAGAAGTTCAAAAAATTAAACAGGACATGACACACTACCTAAACCACATTACAGAATACCTCAACATTGAACACATTAAGGAATTTCAAAATTATTTCTCAAAAGACATAGCAGACCACACTCCACGAACTGAGTACATTTTTATTAAAAACACACTACCAAATTACATACTAAATTTATCAATTAAAAAACATGAATGTACCGGGAATTGATAACTTACAACAGAAATGAACAGACTAAAAATATACAAACAATGACATACGAATACGGGAAAACCAAATGGTGTGAAGCCTATAAGGATATGAAATTTAAACAGAGTAAAACCTATTGGAGCGATATTAAAAAACTAGCACGATACAACAAGACATTTAACATTTCGAATTTAATAGATAACGGGACTGAATACACCACGAACGAAGACAAAGTAAACCTATTTGCGGACCATTTTGAAAACGCTTTCACACCTACAGGCAATATCAAATTTGACAACAACCATTTTACAACAGTAAATAACTGGTACAATGACCATTTACACGTACAAGACGACGAATAATTCCCGACAATAACATACGACGAATACTCCGACGCCATTCAAGGTAAAAACTCAGCTCCATCCAAAGACAACATTACTCGTAGAACATAGACACTACAAAACATGGACAATGACACACTTAAACGCATATTGAATAATTGCTTGAAGTACCAAATTTTTCAGACATGGAAAACAAATTCTATAATTACAATTTTAAAACTAGGACTTAACAAAACAACGCAAAAAACTATAGACCAATTACCCTAGCACCAGTTCTAAATAAAACCCCAAAAAGGATTTTTCAAAAATAGATTTTTGAACTTCTTATAACATATCGACATATAGTCGACTTGCTTGCGTTGTGGTCCCTGGTATCGAATGTGCTAGACGTACTTTTTTATTGCTACGATGTGCTAGCGCATTACAGTATATGCTAATAATAACAGGAACGTATGTCTGCCAGCGCTGCGACATGACTTCACAGATTTTATGAATACAATCAATATGAATGACAAAGAAGTTACATGCACGTATGTGTTTCATCTTGTTTTTGTTCAGTAGCGTCGTATGAATATAATCTTTTATTTTTGTACTGGCGTGTCGCTGCTGCTTGGAAGATATTGTACGCTACTCGTAAAATCATGGCCTTCAATTGATATGGTGCAGGCGCAATCAGCTGGGAACACACAGCTCAGAACGAAAACGGTTTGACTTTATCGATATGGATTTAAACTTCTTCACTCGACGACACACCCTTTATTTATTCTGACGAACAACATTCTAACGACGTAATTAGGTATGAGAGAAGAAAACAGCAACAATATTCCTAGATATTAACAAATCATTTGACACCGTTTGGCATATGGGACTTCTCAGTAGTAATATCACAAGAGAGTGAGAAACATTGAAAATAATTTGACAGATTTTTGAATCTGTACGGCAAGTACAGCAATACCGTAAATCAATATCCACTCAAGCCCAACGTGTTTTCGTTGCTATTGCCAGGCAACAAATTTGAAAAAATCTGGACAAATATTTTTTAAGGCTCCCTTGGTCGAGACTTTGCAACTAGTAATACACCAAAAAATGTAATGTGAAATAAATTTATGTTAGCGTTTGTCGATCTTTTGTTATCAAAACATGTTGAAAAAAATAAAGAAATACTAATTGCACACTAGAGCAACAAATTGTAGTTGATCGCGTGCAGGAGTGAGGAATTTTTATTTCGCTAGAAATTTAAAGGAGCAGGTGTCAACTTTAAATATTTTTTTTCAAAATTACACTTCTTAAAACCGTCTAATTCTGGGATCCTATATAACGTGTTAAGTAAACATTAAAAACAATACAATTAGATCTCCTAGATTGCAAAACATTTTCACTAACTTGGTCAATATAGAGTTAAGAGGTAGAATTTAATCAATTTAAGGGGCGCCGTTTGAAAAAGTCGCCAACTAGATGTCGCCACATTACAATTTTATTTCATGGTTTTAGCTAAAACACGTAAAAAGTTATGAATTACAAATTATTTTTCAAAACACAATTAACAACCCAAGCCCAGGTTTTATTACGTTTATCAAATTGTGCATTGGTTAATTATTTATTAAATTTGGAAGTTTAAAATTTTTTCTAATTATTTTTCACAACTCGTGTTTTAATGGTAAACTGGGACGCAAACAAGTATGTCAAAATCTATCTCTAAAAGTTCAAAGCATATTTTGCAGTAATTTGACTAAAAACCTCGAATCAAATGTGAAATGGTGCAAACTGTAGAAATTTTAAATGACTTATTTGGCTATTTAGTTCGGTAAGCTAATCACAGATGGCTACTAATCAATATAATACTGTACAATTATGTGTTTGTGCACCTAGGCACACTGAGTGACGAGTGTAACTCTATCCTTTTTCGATTAGGTATAAAACAAAGAATAGAGATGTACTATTATAGTTCCCGCCTTTTTACTACATGATCACATTTGTAGTACCCCTATTTACTACTTGAGTGCAGCACTATTTGAAAAAGATTGAAAATCACCATAGATGTCGCTGTTACTGTACTACTTCCTGCGTAGCGCCATTACTCTTTTAGTGCTTGAGTGTTAAACCACGTTTTTACGACTCTGCTTATTTTACACTTTATCACGTGTTTATATTATTAAAACAATGGGAAAACGAAAACGCGAAGAAAGTTCACGGTCTTTGGCGAAGAAAATTAAGAAGTTAGAGAAGAAATTAGATCAATATTCGAAGAAGAAACGGGACTCGACAACACAATCAAGCTCACGTTCGAGTACCAGATCTTCGCATAGAAGTGCACGTTCTCATGTTTCGCGACGATCTCATAGAACTCCAGAACGCAGAAGATCGCGATCTGTAAGATCAAGTGTGTCAAGCCCAAGTGTGGTTGTGTCCAACCAATCCTACCGGTCCAGATCGCCACATCTCTCCATCGAGAATCATATTGTGGCACAAGAGGTTGATACACAAGGTAAATCTACCAATTATCCCTCTAATAAGCCTAGTCCAGCAGGTGCTAGCGCTTGCGATTTGTGTAAATCGTATATTTATTGATATTGTAACCTAGCAAGGTACATTTATCAGGCAGTTCAACACGTGACATAACCTAGCCCAGCAGGTGCTAGAGTTAATGATTGGTGTAAATCAGGGCAAGTATGAAATCACGTAGTTAATTCATTAATCTAACCCAGCAGGCGTTAGTTAGTGCAAGGTACTAAGTGGGTAAATACTGTGAATGTATGAAATTTAAATATATTGTAAATATATATTAATATTACAGCACATCAATATTGTTGTGTTGCATTTGTATACAATATTGTAGTGGTGATCTAGTCCAGTTGGCGCTAGGTTTGTCACATGTTATAGAAACTACAAATTAAACTAAATTAAATCAAATTAACCTAAGAATTTTCCAAATCTTAATTTCAAATTTTATATAAATTGACAGCTGTTCAGTTGCAACCAGAAGTATTGGGCGCTCTTGGAAAGTCAGACATAGAGGTCATTAGCTTCGGTCCGTCAATGCATTCATCCCTGGTAGAAATTTGGAAGGAAATCCTTCAATCCGGAATGAAAACGAGAGGGGAGGTAATCGCGAAGTATCCGATGCCGGCAAATCTACCAATGTTGGCCACCCCAAAGTTAAATCCAGAGATTCGGGTGGTTCTTTCGGAATCTGCAATACAAAGGGACGCTAGACTAGCAGAAGTACAAACCTCAATCGGCGCCAGCTTAGCCGGAATTGGTAGGCAGTTAACGCCATTATTAACCGACAATAGTCTCGAAAATTTGACGACTATCGAAAACCTGAGCAACATTGCTCGCTTATTATGCGATGTTCATCATACCCAATCTATGTCAAGGCGGGCTCTGATCGGCGTGACTCTCAACATGGACAAGCAACTCCAGGAATCAATAACAACCGCGCCCATTGATACCTGGCTTTTTGGAGAAGATTTAGGAGATCGCGTAGCAACGTTCAAAGCGCTCCAAAAATCCTCCGCTGACTTTAAGGTGAAGTCAAGATCATCAGTGTTTCGAAAAACGGAAAAGACGACAAGCCGCTCAGACAATCAGTCTTTAAACTCCAAGGGTCTGCCCCGGCAAGCTCCCAGTCGACATCGCCAGGGCAGACACCAACAGTCGAATCAACAACCATCCAGGAGCAACAACAGATTCAAGTATCAACGTCAGAAGACCCACAGTTACGGACCAGGCAGCTCAAACAGGAACTACAAACGGCAATAGTAAGTGGCTATGCTGGAAGACTAGCTCATTTCCAGTCAAAATGGCATGAGATTACAGACGACCCGATTATCTCTCAGTGGGTCGCAGGCTACAAGATTAATTTCACTAGAACAGTTGTTCAGCCAATAACACCCCGGGAAAGAACCTGGTCAGTAAACGAATTTTCTGAAATCAGTAAATGCTTAGATAAGTTCCTCAAACTTGGAGCAATTTCTCCGTGTATAGCAGAAAAAGGTCAATTTATCTCGCCAATTTTCCTTGTCAAAAAATCAAACGGCTCAAACCGGTTGATTTTGAATCTCAAATACTTAAATCAGTTTATCGAAACAGAGCATTTTAAGATGGAAAACTTTAGAAGCGCAACAAAGCTAGTATCCAAAAATTGCTACATGGCATCAATAGATCTGAAGGATGCATACTTGTTAGTCCCTATACATAAACATTCTAAGAAATATTTAAGATTCTATTTTGATTCCATTCTTTACGAATTTAATGCCTTGCCGTTCGGTTTATCTACAGCTCCGTTCGTATTCACGAAGATCATGAAACCCGTTGTCGCTCACTTAAGATCAATGGGTTTTTTATCGCTCGTATATTTAGACGATTTTCTTCTAATAGCTAGTGCCTTTGACAGATGTGTAGAAAATGTATCAGTTACAATTGACTTTCTTGAATCTTTGGGATTCATTATAAACTACACCAAGAGTAGCCTGACACCTTCGCAACGTTGCAAATTTTTAGGCTTCATATTAGATTCTAAAAGACTGATTGTTCAGCTACCACAAGAGAAGGCAAAAATTATTTCAATAGAAATTCAGAAATTAATGAAAAAGTCAAGGTGCCCGATCCAAACACTTGCAAAGTTGTTAGGGTCTTTGGTCTCGATTTGTCCATCAGTAGAATACGGGTGGGCGTATACGAAGCGCCTAGAGAGGGAAAAATTTTTAGCACTAAAAGCAAATAATAATAGTTATGCTTCTATTATGGTTCTAAACTCAATCATTAAACCAGATCTTGAATGGTGGCTTAAAAATATCAAAGATGCTAGTTGCTCTATAAAAAAGTCAACTTTTGTGCTAGAAATTTTTTCTGATGCATCCCGAACCGGATGGGGAATCCACTGTAAAAATGAAAGTTCCAACGGCGAATGGTCAAAGACTGAAACGGGTGAACACATTAACTACCTAGAGTTACTTGCTGCCTTTTTCGGAATTAAATGTTTTGCGAAAGACTATAGAAATTGTCAGTTATTGCTCCGTATCGACAATACTACGGCAATCTCTTATATAAATAGGATGGGAGGTATTCGTTTCCCTAAATTGGCAAACCTGGCCAGAGAAATTTGGCAATGGAGTGAAGATCGCAAAATTTGGATTTTTGCATCATACATTTCTTCTAAAGATAACATTGAAGCAGATACTGCCTCACGTAGGTTGCGATTAGAAACTGAATACGAGCTAAACCCTTTAGCCTTTAGCAAAGTTATCCATTTATTTGGATTACCTGAAATTGACCTATTCGCTTCACGGATAAATACAAAATGCTCCAAATACTGTTCTTGGCTGAAAGACCCTGGCGCAGTAGCTGTTGACGCATTTACAATTTCGTGGCAAAACATATTTTTTTATGCCTTTCCTCCCTTTTCTTGTTTACTGAGGGTATTACAAAAGTTTAAGGAAGACAGGGCGGAAGGAATATTAGTAGTTCCAATGTGGCCAACTCAACCTTGGTATCCGTTGTTCCTTGAGTTGTGCAAAGAATCAAAGATACTTAAACCTGACATAAACCTTCTTGTCTCGGTTGACAGATCCCCCCATCCGTTGTGGAAAAAGCTTACCCTGGTGGCAGGACTTTTATCCGCAAAAGCCTGATACGGCAAGGAATACCGGATGATGCCGTTAGGATTGCCTTAGAGTCTTTATCAACATCATCAATAAATCAATATAATACTCATCTGAAGAACTGGTGGAACTATTGTATTCAGTATAATAAGAACATGTATGAGAAATCAGTGAACAATGCTCTTGGCTGCATGGCTTTTTATTTCAAGAATGGTAATGGAATTTCTTATCAATCGCTTAATACTATGCGTTCGGCGCTGTCGTTAGTCATGGGACCAGAAGTTGGATCTTGCCCTTTAATTAAGAGATTTTTGAAGGGTGCCTACAGAGCTAGACCACCTAGGCCAAGATATCATTTTACTTGGGATACTTCGATTGTACTACAGTACATTGAATCACTGGGCCCTAATGACAATCTGAATTTAGAATGTTTGTGCAAGAAGGTGTTAATGCTGTTAGCACTTACCACAGCACACCGGGTTCAAACATTTTCACTGATCAGTATAGATAATTTCGTTCATAATCCTGATGAAATTCAGATTCTTATCCCGGATATAATTAAAACTTCATCGCCAGAAGCATTCCAACCAATATTACGACTTCCCTTCTTCAACAAAAAGCCTAACATATGTGTCGCACGAGCTATTACTCAGTACCTACAAAAGACGGAATCTATCAGATCATGTAAGAGACTGTTTATAACCTATAAAAAGCCTCATGGTCCAGCGTCAAGTCAGACGCTTAGCAGATGGATCAAGGACATTTTGGCTAAGAGTGGCATCGATATTTCAAAGTACAAGGCCCATTCAACAAGGCACGCTAGTACATCCGCTGCAAACAAGTTTGGCATTTCCTTGGAGGAAATTCGCAAAACCGCGGGCTGGAGTGAGAACTCCATGGTTTTTGCTAGATTCTACAATCGCCAAGTCATAGAAAAGAAATCATTTGCTGAATCAATACTAGACCAGTTGTAGTTCTGTATCTACAAATAAATTCGAACCTCTAAATTGTATTCTGCTTTAAACATCTACAAATGTGATCATGTAGTAAAAAGGCGGGAACTATAATTAATGATTAAACGAACTTACCTGAAGTGAAGTTCTATCATAATTATATGACCGCCTTTTTACGTAATGATCAGTCCCACCCAAGATCATAACTCATTTCCCTCCCAAACAATTTAGAGATACACAGCTTTAAAGATAATGGCGCTACGCAGGAAGTAGTACAGTAACAGCGACATCTATGGTGATTTTCAATCTTTTTCAAATAGTGCTGCACTCAAGTAGTAAATAGGGGTACTACAAATGTGATCATTACGTAAAAAGGCGGTCATATAATTATGATAGAACTTCACTTCAGGTAAGTTCGTTTAATCATTAATTATTATGCAGAAGCATATATATATATTACTTCTCTCGTAGAGGAAGTATTGTATTCATGAAAAAAAAAATTTCTCCAAATTTCACTTTTTTCTACATTATAGAATGCGTAGATTACGAAAATCATATTCACTAATTTCCGTCTGTCGGTCTGTCGGTCTGTCGGTCGGTCTGTGCAATTCTTAAAAACACTATATTTCGGAATCTACTGAACCGATTAAAGCAAAATTTGCGTCCTTTTTTTCTACCTGCCCATAGATGATATCGCAGAAAAAAAGTTTACAAAATTCTCAAAGACCTGCGCGTTATAGGCCAAAAACATGCCAAAAATGGCAAAATCGGTAGATCCACTTAATCTTCTAAAGTTGCTGACCGATTTTAACCAAATATTGAACATATGTTTCGTGTATACCCCAAGTGGTAAATGCTCTCAAAAAATCTGGAGTTTATTATAGGGTTGAATTTTTATTAAGGGTTGAAGGGTCAAAAAGTTGTAAAAATGAATAAGTTGTAACGTGAATATCTGCCAGGAGGAATATTTGATTTGGACCAAATTTGGTATACATATTAGGGATACATAGAAGAAAATTCTGGTAAAAGTTTCATCCCCTAAAAATAAGCCCCTACGACCCATTTGCCATTTAAGTTAATTGTTCAAAAATTGCCGGTGTTGTAATTCTTATATGGCAGCATTGCCCACACTTTTCCATCAGTTATTTTAGTAATATTTACATAAAGAGTGAGTAAAAATAATTTTCGACCCTTACCACACACCCCCAAACCTCCAATATAGAGTTTGAGTCATATGGTTCGGATTTTCTTCATATTCGATTTCTACTATACATTTTAAACATATTTACGAATAATATAATTTAAAATAGTATACGACCCTTATTTTGCAATTTCAACCCTTAATACCATGTACAGTCAAATTGCTCGGATTTCTTTCAAATTTGGATCCTAGTAGTAATTTAACTTACTTAACTTATCATTATTTAGTTAATTAAATTAAAATTAGGGTAGGACCTATATATTACAATTGTAACCCATAATGCACCTCTTACAGTTGGATTAGTCAGATTTCTTTTAAATTTGTTTTCTAATAATAAATTGAAATATAATTTAAACTAGTTTAATCAAAAATGTCCTAGAATCCTCAATTCATGTTTTTAACCCTTAACACACCCCTTACACTGATAGTGCTAGGATTTACTTCAAACATTGATTTAAATTAGTAATTTTAAATCTAGGTTCAAATAGTTTCATTAATTTAGAGTACCTACAACAAATTTTTCACTTTTTAATCTTTTCATACACACGTTTCAACTTTATCGCTTAAATTGGTTTAAAATTTTGTTCCTAGTTAAAATTTAAAAAGCATTTTTAAATACCCGATAATTTTTTTCAGTAAAAGATGCCTCAAAATTCTAAAAATTTGAATAACAAATTTTAATATAGCAACGAGAGAAGTACTGTGGAATCTCATTTCCAGCGAATTTTTTGTTGCGATTGTAATATGCTGAAAATGTTAGACGACAGATTTCTTTGGTTATGAAATATATGTTATTAATTTTCCTCAACAGATACCTTTTATAAAAATAAATGTGTACACAGCGCATTCTAGAAGAAATCGTTTGAAGTAGCTCCGGACAACCACCTTCTTTACCCACTTGTTCTAAATGGGCGTGATTCAACGCTCGTCTTAACACATAATTTTTTCCCACAATTTTGAGACAGTCAGTTCAGAAGTAGTAGAAATAGCTAAATAATTTTTCTGCTACGGTTTCTGAAAAATGCTACTACGTCTATCTATTTCGACTTTAAATGTGTTATTGTACTTGTAGGTAATCAGGTTTCAAGTGGCACTCATTCGTTGAGTCCTTGGTTCCAAAGTAAAAATCGCTACATTTTTGAAAATATTGACCAACTATTTACATTCACAAAACAATTTGATTTGCTATTGGAAACTCAAATGGCAAAGCGATTGGTAACTACCAAGAATAATTGCCAAAAGTTGATTTCTGTTATGTAGGCTTAAAGTTTTTGCACAAGCTTAATTTGAATCTCAAATAGACAAATTTCTATCTAATTATTTGTAAAGTGACGTAATTTGTGCGACAGCTAATTGCATGATTCCAAATGGAAAAAAGTACACAGACAAGGCTTATAAGGACGCAAAATATTGACAATACAAAGTAACTATGAAGTTGATCAAAACGGGACGGAGACCATAGCAATGTAAAGCGCAAAGGATTTTTTTCTAAAACAACAAAATTCAGATATTTATAATAATAAAAAGGTGGAATTATAAAAGTTAATAAACGAGATATAAATTGAGCAAGAATCAAAATCAGACACCCAAAAAATTAAAAGTTTCACAATACTTTCAAGTTAAAAAAGGTTCATTGAGTTCATTTGTTCATTTATATAAAAATATTAAGATGTTTATAGCTTTCTCCAAAGGCGTTTTTGCCTCTTAGGCCTTAACGTGGAATCGAAACCTGGATCCTCAGCTATTAATCAGCCAAATGTTTACCGATCGAAACAATTAGAAAACATCTAAGCTTTTAGAGAAAATTTAACCCATGACTCACGGATCGCAAGTCGGTAACTTGACCCCCTGCGCAACCTGAGCCGTTGAATTTTTATAATACATTTTCTTAATATTTCAAAAATATAATATTTAAAAATTAGTAATTCTATCGAAATAAATTATTTCGAGAAATAATATCAATAATAACGAAGAATTTGTATTGGCATTAAATTTTTTATCTTTTTCAATTAATTTGATACATTCTAAAACTATGAATCATGCTAAACGTATAGTCTTTCCGGCGAATGTTTGGACTTGCGTCATCAATTTGTGAATTAATAATAGACATGACCATTTGTTGCTGTTTACTTCGTACACGTGTGTTGGTATTATGCAATTGTAAAAACGTGTCGGGATCCGGTGAACAGATAGAGGGCGGCACAATTACGCACATCAACGACGTACGTGGGTTTTATGTTGCTTTCACCCAACGTGTGGTGGACAAGGACAGTGCGTGTGGTTAGTTTGTTGTGTTAGTTATGTGATCAGCGGCTTTTTATCAGTGTTATATTCTAATATTTGTTCGATCCCGGAACTGATCATTAACCTCGAAGAAGACAGTTCCGATGAGGACGATATTTTTAACTAATTTTGACATTTAAATTTAAATGCATCGCTGCAAAAACAGAACTTTATTTGTAATGTCGCCTGAAAATATGCTACCTACAATACACGAGTGGACCCTTTGCAAATGATACGCTAATGTTAACCATCGTACTGAATTGGTTCATACGCGTCAATTGATGACGCAAGTCCGAACATTCGTCGGCAAGACTATAGTAGGGAAGTGGTAATTTGTAGTAAAAATCATAAAGTAAGTATAATAATCTATATGTAAATTTTACTAAAGTAACAGAATGAAAATGGTGGAGATTGCTGCCATATGAAAATTGCAAAACAGTCAACTTTTTGGCAACCAACCTAAAGAACATATTGTAGAAAAATAATTATATTATAGAATACATATATTATAGAAAAATACAATACTTAAAAATAAAACAACCGAAAATTAAGCTCGGTTTAAAAGTTACTGCAATCGATTTAATCTCGGGTTTAATTTACCTGAATAGGAGAATTTCAATTTAGAAATTTAAGTTTTGTTGCTGTTTATAATTGACCAATAAAAATAATGGAAAAAAAATCGCCTTTGAAGCAACAAACCTTTCGCCTAAAAATAAAATTATATGAGGAAAATATAATAACTATTGTTCATTTACCCCCGACAAGTTTCACTTTTTACTTTTTCAGAATAAATAATTGCAACATCATAAATTGGCCTGGTGAAAGAGTCTATGAGGACTATAACTGTTTTTAACTATTAGCAAATAGTTGAGCCATAATAAAAATTCAATTAAATGTCCTTACGTATTTATTTACCCTAATATAAGTACTCGTATGTTGATGAATTTCAATTAGCTCGTTTCTGAATTAAGGATCTAGTTCATGGGTAGGAGACCTGTTTGAAATGCTGAAATGAAGTTATGAAGCAGCACAAACAAAAAAGAATTATTTTAAGTCAACTTTAGGCAGAGGTAGGGAGAGTCAATGCTGCCCAAGTAAACTAAAGAATTTCGATAGGTAAGGTAGTAGATCGACTAACCTCTCGCGACTGGTTTAAGTTGTGGTTGCGCTAAAAACCAATTAGTACTAAGGTAGTTACCAGTAATTTGTAATTCATTTTATAATAAAATGTGTGGTATTAGTGAAATTTAGTATATATTGATTACGTTGTAGTTTTATTTCGATTTTCTTTTTGTTGGCACATTCTTAGTCAATATCTTTTTAATTAATTTTAAATATACATATATTATTAAATGGATAGTGTAAACCCCTCGTAGTTTTGTAATATTGCAATAATAATAATTGTTCCAGAAGACTAGCAAGGCAATAGATCAGCGCTGCAATATGTATTTAGCGAAGTGTTTATAAAATAGTGAAAGTTGTGCTAAAACTAGTCTTTTTAATTTTTTACACAAATTTATATTATTCATAATACTTATTGTGCAAAGACATGTTGATAACGTAAGTATTTTTTATTACAAAAATTGTTATTAATTAATTATAATTAATAAGTGCGTCTTCTAGTATACCTAATTATAATTGAATATGTCTATAAGCTGCTTTATAATGCAGGTATGCACTACAGATAACGAGACAGATACAGAATAATTTGTAATATTAGTATTAGGTCCTATAGTAATATTTTCTTTGAGATTTTCTTCAACACTCTTTTCTATTATATGGTTATGTTACCAGAGGCCTAAAAAGGTTCTAACAATTTTAATTTGTTTTAACCAATGTTTAATTTAAGAGTTTAAAGTTTGGCTTAACTTAAGAAATAAATAAAAAAGTTAAATTTGTCGTTAGAAATCTCTTCGAGTCTTTCTTGAATGTGTTAATTGTACTTAATATTTAAAATATTTAAATTAAATGATTAATTACTTGGATATTTTAAATTGTTTAGGCCATTACATACTTTCGTTTAAAGTGAGCCTTAAAGGAAGTATTAAGAAGTTGCTTTTGATTTCGTTGTCTGTTTTTAAGTCTTAAAAATAAATTTAATTCAAAATTCAACAACCGCAATTACAAACTAATTATCATAACTCAACCTTAAACCATCAATTTTCAAACAAGCTTACATTGAAATGTCTTAAAATAAATTCAATTAACTTTCGTCATGCGTATAATTCTTTCACAATTTAAAAACGTTGCAGAATCTAGTAATATAATAGTTTCTTCACATTTATAATTTGTATGTACGTATACATTTAAAATAAAATTGTTCGAGTACATCATTTTTATATTATAGTATATAATACTGAGTATAATAATACATTATTTGGAGTATTTTGTGTAGATACAAAAAAAATACACTTGACTACGAATTAAAGTAAATGAATTTGTTTACGTCTGGGCGGTAAGGCAATCATTTTGGTAATTTTAATAAACCTTGTCAAGGAGAACAACTAAATTCATGGAATTGTTCAGTTGAATGTAAAAACATATATAATTAATAAAAAATACTTTAAACATATGTTAATTATTCAATATATTTAGTTTCAAGTCTAAATTAAAATTGCAAAAGGTTAAACTTGTAGGCCGTAGGGTATGTATGGCCACTGGCTAGTATGTATTGGGAAACCCGAGGATTCAGGAAAGAAAGTACTTCAGCTAAAAATTACAGGTTATTTTACATAAATTTCTGGTTTCTTTATGTATCATTAATAAACTTGCTTATTACTTTATTTCTCGCTTTATTTATTAAAACTATTTTTTTGTGGTAAAATGATTTAAGTTTGTATGAAATTGTTTTAATAATTTTTGTAGTCTATTAAACAATAAAGAATTATTTATTCGTTGAAAGAAAGATAGTAAGACCTTGTAATTTGCATCAATTGAAGTGTACAGTAGAACAATTGATAGGTATTCTATATTTGCGTAATTTAATTATGTATTGTTATTAATGATTCATGTTAAGTATATAAAGAGAATTTATTGCGTACACCAATTGGCTGTAGTTCAAATTAGCTAATAGAATATGTATAGGAAAGCAAAAAAACATTAATAAATTATTTAAGTTTTTATATATTTTGATTTAATTAATTAAAATCTTTGACGTAGTCACTTTTTCCAAGTTCTGAAGTGCATAAATTACATTTTGGGATATAATTTTACATCCATAAATAAAATACAACACACAAGTATATAATTTATTAATTTTTAACTCGGTTATTATCTTGACAGTTATCTTGATCAGTAGACCCTGATGCAAAATCTATAATTATTTGGTTCATAATAGAAAAATACTGCAAAACCAAAAACGATTTTTCAATAAATTCTTGTAACACGTATAATAAACTAATTTATTACCACTTTGCATGTTTTAATTGGTTAATATTACGGACTTTGTATTATAATCAATCCTAGAATGTAATAATAGTTATTTATACAACAAGTAGCAAAATGTAAGTTATTTTTTCACGAGTCGTAAATTTGTCCAACGAGGCGTCAGCCGAGTTGGACAATACGAGAAGTGAAAAAATAACTTATTTTGCTCGTGTTGTATACACTATTTTTTGCAATTTTTAATTAAAATAAAAAAATATTAAATATTAGTTAATAATCAGATGACAATCGGTTGCTTGATTCAAGCTTAATTTGTTATTAATTAGAGCAAGCATTGATAAAACAATTGAAATCGCCCCTAGGAACGAAAAATCAAACAGCTTCCTTCACATAATTCAAATCGAACAGAAGTGTTTACTAACTCAAATTTAATGGAAATGTTGCTTATATGTTTCTGTTTAGTTAAATATTCTTACTAATTGTACAATTAATATTGTTAATAAATAAAACATTGCGGTTTTATAACTTTTTGCCACGTTTTTAGCAATTTTTAAAATAATGAAAAAAAGTAAAAAGAGTGAAAAAAAGTAGAAAAAGAGTGAAAAAAAGTCTTTTTTTCACGCTTTTTTTAGAACAATAAAAAAAAGTAGGCTGTTTCAACATCAAAAATGGCAACTAAAAAGATGTCATTTTAATCGCAAATTGCAAAAATACGTTTATTATAATAAACTCGATAATAAACCAATGTTGAGACCTTGTATTTCTATTAAAATATATAAATATCGGAATATTCTTGAACAAATTGCTTACATTCACTTTATCTACATTAAAAAAATCAAGTGTGTTTATAAAAATGCGAATTTAAAATTTTGAGAAAATAATCCATGGTTCTTAAAGTGAAGTTAAATTTGTATAGGAAACAAAAGACAGAGTAAATCTTTACTATGTCACAATATACTGCCAAAGATGATATTTATTTTGAACATAATAAACATGATGATTGACTCTGAGTTTTTTTCCGATATTAATGTTTATATAATAACCGAGAAAAAGCTTTAAAACTTTGTTCTTAGTTATTAGCATCTGAATAAAAAAATATGTAAATTATTTTCCAACAGATATATAGTTTTAATTTCCGGGTTATTGACGTCAGTAATAGTTTGCTCATAATGAGCATGCGCCACCGCCGCAAAATTGTAATTTTTAGAACATTTGTTATTTTAGCGTATTTTAGTCATTTGTAACAGTCTCGCCTCGAAAACAGTGTTTGTGACATGATTCAATATAGATAGGACAACCACGAGCTTCCCAATTTGCGTATATACAGTGCCGTTCATTGAATTTCGGGCAAACTTCTCTGTCACTGTCATTTATAGCATTGTAAAACAATGTAATTTTAAACTGACAGTGAAAGTTCTGCCCGAAATTCAATGACCGGCACTGTACATTCAAACATCATTCGTATTGTATTCGCGGGTAGATGTTCGGTAGGTGCTCGGTTAAACCCGTAATGTGGGAGCCGGATTTCAAATGGCATTATCGAGGGCATTATATTCCCGCCTGCGTATACTCGGGTTTGCAGCCAACCTATTTTTATTGAATCATGGTTTGTGATGCTTCTGCTTGTGATTTGATTTTACATTAATGTTCACAAAACAATGAGATTCCACGGTACCCCTCTCGTTGTAATGTAAAACATTCCGTTTTAAATTTTCATATTTTTTAACAGGTATCACTTTTGGCTGACTTCAGGTTTTATTTTCAGTTTCTATTTGTCATTTTCAATAATGTCTATCAAAATTATTGTTTATTTTTTATTTTTAATGGTTTTTATTAAGATTTTTCTTAAAATTTGTAATTGCTTTGACATTTGGCATTTTTGGGTAACTTAAGACATAGGCCTGTCTAAGGTCACAAGAATGATATTATGTCACTGGAGGAAAGTTTTCATCAAGTAGGCGTGAAATTTTATGAAGACACTGAAACTAAAAACGCAAAATCTGCTAAAAACGCTCACTATTATATTTCTTTTAAATATATCTATGGTTGCATACATTGTTTATTATTTGAAAGGGACATTTTCAAATATCAAAAGAAGTTGACGTTGTGACAGTGAACTCAAAGAATGTAAACATTTAAACAAAATAGATCAAACATTAGGTTGATGATTTGACAACCCTATATAAACATAGTGAAGAATGTATGCAACCATTGATATTTCATTTTAATACAAATTGTTGCCTAAATATGTAAGAGAAACATAGTAGAGAGGCCTCTGAAACATTTTAGCTTTAGTATTTCTTCGTGATTTTACATATACTATATATTTCCTATATTTTTTCTCCACTGCCTTTGCTCACTGACATGACATTGGGATAGGCCAATTATAGTTCGACATCTGTTACTTTCTGTTGAAATCGGTCACCTCTCATTGTTGACAGATAACTAATAATAGCTATTTATGCAACCAGTTAGGAAATGAAATAACGCGAGTTACACAAAATAGCATTTCCTAACATGTTGCATACAAGATTTTTTATAATTTTTACAAAAACCTTCTCCAAAAAGAGTTTTTTAAACTTATGATATTAATAATTTAGTGAATTTTATCAAAACAAGTAGGCTTTATTCTTCTTCAAAAAAGAAGTATATTATAGTTCTTCAAAAAAATGCTAAATAATAAATTGACAATGCAAAAAAATAAATAGAGCCATCTTTTGTTTTCTTTTGACACTAACAAATGTCAATGTCATATACAGTAATTGCAAACTTTCAAAATATGGATACACCAAAACATATTTTGAAAGCTGCAGAAAATGTTATAAACAATTTATTGCCACAAAAATCTTCAGGCCGATATTGGAAAAATAACTAACTATGGAAACACTTTGAAAACACTTTGCAGGAAAAACTAAAAATGGAAAAAATATGTAACTATGGAAACACTTTGCAGGCCGAGGCCGGCAAAAACCCTTTTCTGGCGGATTTTAAGATGTAGAAATCTAGTCATGCCGTATGAAGGCGCAAAAAAGACATTTACATAACTGATTTCTAACAAAATACTCAAAGGAGAACTGGGATAAAAGGGATAAGTTTTAAATTTAAGGGATGTGTTTTTAGTATACTGTTCCCCGAGAACTCTCCAATATAATCACAATATGTCTGCAAAATTTTAATCAAATATTTTAATCAGAGTCTGAAACATATGCTACACAAATTATCCAGATTTGTCAAATTTTGATCCTTTATGATTTAATAAAAATTAACCCTCTTTCAAATATTTAGTTTTTTTGCATCGTTCACGTCTTGGGGGTAAATCTCGCGAGTGTACAAAATTTCGTTGAGATCGGTCTGCAACTTAAGAAGATTAAGTGAATTCATCGATTGTTGGTAGATTTTTGACTTGTAGTCCGCAAGTCTTAAAGAATTCTAAATATCTTTGTTTGATATTAGAGTATATACGTGACGAGACCAAAAGCGGATCAAAGTTTGGTTCCGATCCGTGCAGTAGTTTTAGAGCAAAGTAATAGCATCAAAACGAGCAAACGTACAGACCTAGGATCTAGGTTTTTCGAAATAATCTGGTAATTCGCTGATAATGTAAATAATTCTTCTGAAGATTGTTGGATATTATCGGGGATATTATTTATACAATTTGGAAGCAGTTATTTCATTTTGTTAAGTTTTAACATCATTTAAAATATCACTATCAACCACATAACTTTGATTTTGCGACCAATAATTACTTACCAACATTTACTATTTTTACGTCAAAATAAGCGCGAAATATTAGCGTGTTTAAAATTAAGTATATTTTTATTATTTCTGTAACTTAAAATATAAATATAATATATATAAATATTTGCGATGGTGCGATATCCTCGAGGATATCCATTTGTTTTTGCATCAAGAATTAAAGTGTTTTACAAAAAACGTCTAGAAATAGTCCATTAGAACGAACATTTTTTTTAAATGGGCATGACCAAATCCCATTTGGAAAAAATGGGAGAAGGTTGTTGTCCGGAGCTACTTTAAAAGATTTCATCTAGAATGCGCTGTGTGCTCCGTTTGCCACAAAATGTTACATTTATTTCTATAAAAGCGGTATCTCAGTATCTGTTGAGGAAAATGAATAACAAATATTTCATATTCAAAGAAATGTAACGTCTAACGTCTAAAATGAGAAATCTATGTTTTGATTAGTAGTCACCTGTGATTAGCTTACCAAACTAAATGGCCAAAGAAGTCACTTAAAATGTCTACGGTTTGCATAATTTCACATTTGTTTCATGGCTTTTAGTACCTTTCATGGTACTGCAATATATGTTTTCAACTTTTAGAGATAGATTTTGACATGCTTGTTTGTGCTCTTAATGACCTTAAAAAGATCAGCTGTAAAAAATAAATAGACGAAATTTTTAAACTTTAAAATTTAATAAATAATTAACTAATGTACAATTTGAAAAACAGAATAGTTTATGGGCTTGGGTTGTTAGTTTTTCGAAAAATTATTTTTAATTCATAACTTTTTACGTGTTTTAGCTAAAAACCATGACACAAAATTGTGATGTGGCGACATCTAGTTGGCGACTTTTGCAAATGGCGCTTCTTAAAGCCAGTTTACACCTTTAAGATTCGTGTACGATTTTTATGCGATTTTCTTAAGATAAGAATAATTTTTATCTTTACATATTGCGATTTTTGTTAAGACTGAAAATAATATTTGCCAGTCTTATGAAAATCTTATAGTCTTAACCAGTCATAGCAATTTGCTACTGCATCATTTTGCTACGATTAGCTTATGACTGATTTAGGGATTCTTGCGATTTTCTAGGGAATTTAGTTGCTGTTTTGTTTCTTGTTCAGTATTATTGTTTACCTAACCTATAAAATTGATTTAGCAGTTTATTTTTGCTAAATCACTGTGCGAAATATTCATTTTTACCTACACGACGAAGTCACAAGTACAACGAATGTAAGGTTACAATAGAATAAACAATGAAATATATTGCAACTGTCAAAAGTCTTAAGCGTGTCTTAAATGATGTCTTTAGTATGTAAAATATAAAACTGTATGACATATGACTGTAAGATTTTTCATAAGATTTTCGTATGATTTTTGCTATGACTGATCACAAGGAAATCTTAAAGGTGTAAAGTGAGCTATAATAGTAATATAAACTGCAATATAAATTGTTTCGTAAATAATATTATGCTGACAAAATTACGAGAATTAGAATAAGTAGGTTTCCTTAAGTTTTCTAAAACTGAATAAAACTTGAAATTCATATATTTGTTATTTGAACAAAAATACGAATAAAACTCGGAGTAGAATGACTGAAGATTTTTGCATTTCAAGTACACTTGAAGACAAATGTATCGTTCGAAAAAGCCATAAAACTTTTCGATTTTAAACCAAAACGACAACTTAAAATGTCTTTAGGTTTAAACCTTAGGTTTAAACTTTCTTGATTTCGAGCTGCTCGGGTAGTTTTTGTTGACCATTTGCGGATTATAGTAAAATATTCTTCTAGTAGATAATTTCATGCACAAAACTGTGAATAAGAATTTGAATGAAGTCCGATTGAGTCAAATGTATTAAATTTTCTAACATTTAAAATTATAACAATAATACGAATAATACAACCAGCATTTGTTATTTTTATATTTTAGGAAAATTTCAAGAAATTCTAGCGGTTTTGGATGCATTTAATATACTATTGTTAAGTTTAAATCTAAATATTTTGAAGCCCGTTGTTTCTAAACCGTTTGATTTTAATTCTAACATTCAAACGATTTTTTTATATGTAAATTTCTCATATTGCAAAAGTTGTGATGAATTTATTTTAAATATGAAACCATTCAAAGCAGTTTAAAATGTAACCAGTGCAATAAAATATGCAAATGCTCGGAACCCAAGAGAGCGAAAGTTGAATGAATATCATGGCCAAAGATGTAATGCCAGCCCTAAAATCTTAGAGAACGTTACATTTGTTCTATGCTGTACAATGTAGCGCTTCTATAAAATTGATTTTTAGTTTGAAGATTTCAATTTAGTGAGTAATATGCATTTGTTTCTACATTACTTACGAGCTAACTTAATATAGTTGACATAATACATGACGATATCTGAGACGATATCACAAATCTTGACGAGCATTTTGGTCATGGATTACATTCATGGAATCGAGCCTGGATTATATTACATATATATGATATATACCGACAATTCTAGGTACTTTTTTGTGTTATATCATTCGTTATTGTAAACGTACAATTTTAAATCCAAGTTGCGCATTAATAGCCTTGCAAAATAAGAAAGTGGAACCTAAAAACGTTGAACAATTTTTCTGTCACAAAAAGTCGGTATTTTTGTTTATCTGATAATAATGAATATAAATACAGCGGAGCGCAATAATTTTTAACTTTAAATGGTTTAAACTAATAAAAAAATATAAACAAATAACAAAATATAGATTTTTTAAAAATAAATATCAACAGAAATTAAAAAATTCGGAATAACAAATTTAAAAATTTCGAAATAACAAAATTCGAAACAGAAAGAGTAGTTTCAATAAAAAGTTATAAAATTGTTATGAAATTGTAAATCATGAAGTTCATTGTAAATCATTTTCATTATTTGATGAAAATGAAAATCGAACCAATTTTGTCAAAGGCATTTTTCGAAATGTGCTTAAGCCGGTACAGATAAGTATGTTTTGTTGCTAGTGCTGTCAAATTATAAAGTGGCTCCATCTCGACCCAAGAGGGTGAGAAAATTTGTCCGCGTGCCATGAATTTTGAACTTGACTTTACAACGATGTCTGTAAAACTACGACTTCAACACAGCGTCCTAATCAATTGGTTTTTAAAAATCCACCAGACCAAATTGTTAAATTTAAATATGCATGGCTTTAAATCTTAAAGGCATGCATCCATTAAAATACGGTAGATTTTTAAAAATATAAGGGATGATAAGCATGGGTTGTAAAATTAATTTTTAAGTGTGTGCTAACTCAGACATTTCGCCCTATTCTCTGACTTGTTGACTGAATATTAAAATCATTTTTTTGTCCTAAACAATTTTTACTTCTCTCGTAGAGGAACTATTGTATTCATGAATTTTTTTGCAATTTTACTATTTCCTACTTTATAGAATGCGTAGATTACGAAAACATATTCACTAATTTCCGTCTGTTGGTCTGTTCGTTTCTTTAAATCACTATATTAACGAAGTCCACAGTGCATTGGACACTAATATTACCATATAAGCACGCCTATGCAAGAATGGCATAGGCGTGCATGAACAAAAACATTAACGTAAACAAGAGAAGAGTAACGGTAGATTGCAATTAATATTATAATTAATTTTTTTAATACATTTTGAAAATATAAGCCCTCCACTTCAATACATTTTACACATCTATTCCGAATGGAACACTGGACATTTGCCACTATCTCGGGGTTCTTTTTCATATTATTTGTTGCCAAATGTATAGGCTCAATAAGTTACTTTCTAGTATTTACAGGATTGCTGTATACAATGGCCTTCAAATGTCCCCATAAGTAAATATCGAGCGGCGTTAGGTCCGGGAAACAAGGTGGCCATTCTATTGGTCCACCTCGTCCTATCCAACTTTGTGGAACATTAACATTGAGCCAATTTCGAACCTGCAATCCAAAGTGCGCCGGACATCCATATAATTGAATCCAGCAATTCCTTCGCACCGCTAGTGGAACATCTTCTAATTCTTCGGACAGCCTCTCGTTTAGACATGCTAGAAAACTCTCGGCATTTAGTCTAGGGGGAAGTATTACTGGCCCGATAAAATTATTGTTTAAGATTCCCATCCATACATTCACCGAAAATTCATGTTGGAAGTGATGTTCTCTAGTGCCGTATGGATTTTCTTCTGACCAGATATGGGATTTTCTTGCACTATAAATTCCAGCTCTTGTAAATGTTGCCTCATCTGTCCATAGAACTTTTTTTTATAAAATATGAATTTTCTCTCAAGGCATTTAACAGACATTGACGAAAAAATAGTCTGCGTCCTGCGTCTGTTGGAATCAATCCTTGGCATTTTGTCAATTTATAGTCATGCATATGTGCTGATTTTAAAGTTTTCTGAACAGTTGTTTTAGAATTGTTCGTCTGAAGACCAATTCTTCGAATGCTGGTGGTTGGATCATCTTCAATTGCTTTAATAATATTATTATTAGTCCAATTGGCTGCACCCAGTCAACATGATGATTAAATGTCCATATTTATCAATCTGGTAAAGCTTTTGATAAAAGTATCAGAAGTATGAATACGTCGTTGTGGAAATTGTTCTTGGTAAAGCGTTCTCGCCAAAATTGCATTCCCATTCGTAATATTTACCATTTTACAATATTTAAAACTTTATACCAAACTTCATTTAATTTGAAAGCTGCTTGAATTATACAATGTCAAATGTTGTCATAGAGATGTAAATGTATGTATAAAAACCAATTTTTATGGCTAATTCGATAAAGAAAATGTTAAATTTGTGTTAAACTTCTTAGTTTTTCACTGGGAAAACCATGTTTGTACGAAACGGAAATCTGTTAATAACCAAATTAATTTTTTAAATCTAAAACTTGTCATAAGGTTTTAAAACAATATTCAGTATAGCTGTTCAAAGACGAAAAAAAAATAACACTTTAACTTTCCATAGAGACTAAAATTGAACTAAATCTATAAATACATTTTTTTTCAATTTGTTTATTCTTGGAGGTACTTAATGAATAAAAATACATGTAGCTAAATTAAATGATAATTGTTTCTGTTGGTACGAGCTATTTCAATTACATGTGTAATTATATATTTAATACTTTTGCTTTTTTAATTTTAATGGAAAATTGCAATATGTAGTCTGTTATTAGCACGTTTAAACAATTGCTTTTTTTCTACACTACTTAGATAGTGGTACTTAACATGTGGAGTGCAATTCGAAATACTTTTATTCGTATTCTGTGTACAATATTTGGTGTGGTGGCACCTACAACTTCTAGCATGTAAGTTGAGAATTCAAAAATGTTTAAACATTGCTTTTGGAATCATTTTAGTGCTTTTAGTTAACCGAGGAAATTTATACTTTTTAAACAAACTTACAAATATTCATTCAATTTTTAAAACTAATTTTTTAAAGTTTGTTTGAGCAAACGAAATGAAATACTATATATATATTCGGATTTTTAATTATTATATAATCTTGCAACAAAGAGTGGCTAACTTCTCATTCAGATTAACTAATCAATTACTAATTCTGAATGCAATTTTAACTTTCTCAATTCTATATATTTATACAGGTTGCTAAATAATATTCAAGGTTAAATTCCATATGCTTAAAGAATAAAATAATAATTAAACATTTTAATAATTGTTTTCACTATGTAGAAAATAGTTACCTACTCTTATATTTTATTTTATAACGCAGTTATTGGCCCGTTGAGGACATTATATATCCTGTATATAGTTTTTTAATAAGTGGGTTCAATTTTGATTCGACAAAATATAATGAAATCCGAAGTAATTAATAATTTGCAATAATATGAAAAATCTTGCAAGTGGTGCATTAAGCAAAAGTGTCGATTACTGTAAACGAGTGTTAAGTTTCAACGTGAACTGTGATTACGTAATGAAATAGTGCAAAACTAGGTCGAATGGCCTAGTTTTTACCAACAGCTATAGAATGAAGAATGGAAAATTAATCAACACACTTCTAGTTTTTTAAATAATTGAATCTGATTTAATACACTTATAAAGTTACCAATGAAATAAAAAGTAGCTTCAGCTTTTTACCAATAGCACTTTTAATGTTTATTAGAAATAAAAAGTAATCACCCACTGACTAATTAAATTACAAAGCGATTAATTACTGGTCTAAAGTTCAAGAGTATGTAGCAAATAAATGTCACTTAAGAATACATTATATTTTATTTTTTACATTTACATTGCTTAACAGAAAAGTGCGCACATAAAAACCTAAGTAATTAAACAACCTTTTAGCACAACAATTATAACTTGTTCTTATTTGCACTTTTCTAGCGAGGGATCAACAATGAGTGAACGCGTGGAGCAACCTACAGTTCCTGGGCCAGATCTAGTTGGAGTCAATGTCGAAAGGCCACCTTTGACCCATCAGCATTCAACTGTCTGGAGCAAAAGGCAGCAAGCGGTTTGCGTCCGGCATGCCTTCAAACATTATGGTTCCAAAAAGAATCCTAATCACGTATTAAGTAATTTAAATATGACTGTTGGCAAAGGAACAATGTAAGTTACCTAGAAATATCTATTGGTAAAGAAAAATCACATGAAATATTAAATTATTCAAATAACTGTTAAACTAGCAAATCCAGAAACTACTTTGTTTACATTAGATATTAGCATTATTTTTTGCGTGTAAAAAATATCAATATCCACTATTTAACTCAAAATTATGTTAATAATTATTACTTTTTTCCTTAAATTGTGAATTTACAGTATAGAAAGTTGATATGAGTCAATTTGACCATATTTAAGATATTAATAAATTGGCAGGAAATTATACAAATTCAAAAAATAGTTTAAATTATTATAAAAAAAGCACCTAAATAATCGGTAAAACTTTTATGCGATTTTTTTTTGTTCTGGTTAAGGTAAGTCCTCACAGCACCGGGTTGCGGAAAGCGGATCCGCAATACGCAATATTGAAATAATTAATCCCCACAGCCGCGGACATTTTTAGTAATTTTGAGTCCCTAATGTTGGTACAATTGTAACAAGTATCTTTAAGTTATCACGTCAAACATTAACAAAATAACTTATAAATTAAAAATTAACTAATAAATGAAAACAAATTTAAATAAATAAAATGAATGGTAATAATTATTATAATCTTTGGTGGCAATATAAGCGAAGGCGTCTTGCAATACTACTATATTTGCGTAGACGCAGAAGACAAGCAGTACGAAGATTTTGGGTGCGTGAAATTTATCGTAATCGGGAACAACAAGGTGCATATCATAATTTGATATCAGAAATGCGGTTTGATTCAGAATTTTCATCGTCCACATAAACAATTTGTATTTCCTCAGTATTCACATTGGTATTCACGTCTTCGTAATACATATTTTTTTGTGGAAAGTATTAACACTGACTGCTGACTGCAACAAACATAAACACACTGACTGCAAGTGACGATACTTACAAAATGTGAGGTTAAATTTTTGCGGATTCCGCCAAATATTGAACATGTTTCTATTTTCCCGCCCCCCAAATTCAAATATAGCGGATTCCTAACATTCAAGGAATAAATTTCCGCAATATTTTATTCCAAATACTGGACCAATCAGAAATCATCCGCAAAATAAAAATCCGCAACCCGGTGCTGTGAGGACTTACCTTTAGAGGTGTATGTCGGGTGAATATATTAAGAATTTAAATATCTTTTACGCCCTCTAGATCTGAACTAGAGTTGGATTCACTTTAATGCGATTGGTTGAAATATATTAAGACGTCTTCACAACAACGCATACAATAATATAAACGCAACAAATTTTAGAATTATATACTAACGCAACCAATATTACACTAAAATTATAAACATAGACACATGCTTAGCCTTTAGACACATGCTTAGCCACAACGAATCACATGCGTGGCCTTTAGTAAAATTTCGACTTTGCGGATTGCTACGGGAATTCAGCGGGACATTCATAAATATAATCACATCAAAAATGCTTAAATTAGGCATTGTCAATTTTGTTTAAAATACCGGCGCACTGAAATAAAATGTTTATGTATCTTCTATAGTCACAAATCACAGTTCACACAATTCAACACAGTTTGAAATTCAACGTAAGAAAATGGCAGGTAAAAATTAACCGTATGATATAAACAAACAATAATGAATCATAAATTTAAATTCTCAAATCTAACTATAGTTTAAAATTTCTCCGCGTAGGCGCTTCTCAGAAGGCGCGAAATGGTAATTTAAATTCTCAATACACTCAGCTATATTAAAAACTGCACACTTGAACTTTTTAAATAACTTTTTTACGTCTTAAGCGACCCCTAGACGTTCGTTATATATATATTTCACAAAATATTACTGCAAAACCCATACAAAGGAATAATTTTGCTCAATAAGTTAATTCATAGGTGACACTTCTGCAGGTAAAATTCTATTCTTCTTTCTTTTTTTTGTAGTCATTCTTGTGCACGTCGCAAACGGAAGTGTTTGCAATATTTTGCAAGATCTCCCACGGCCCGCACAATTCCTACGATAATATAGAATAAATATCAAACTTTTTTTGATAGACAGACACCTTGACAGACACAGTGTATTGCGCCATCTATAATCATTATGATCTGCAGACGGTCAATATTTTATTGCACAATATCAGTGATTGTTTAATATATTGATAAAAATATTGATCTGAATTTATCAGAATCTTCAAAAAACGAAACCAAAATCTTACTGGTATTCGTGATATTTTTTAGCTTAGGGCTTAGCTCTCAGCTAATAAAAATGCAGCCTTAAGGTGGCGAAACCGGTACATATATAGCCGCTCTGGTAGCTAGCGAATCTACAGGGAAAAACTGGCGGAAACGAATGTGTCCTTGCGATTTTCGGGTATACGGTAGAAACCTAAATTACTAGCTAGCCTTACTAGCTAGTACGCTAGTAAGGTCAGTCACTGATAGGTAGGGGTAAAACAAAAACAAATGTATTTGATGCAACCATAGATACTTTGGGTTAGATGACTCATCTGTGAGTGGGCACTGCGAGACGCGTGAATACCGGTTTGTGACCATTATTATTTTTTTGTCAATCTTAATAAACAAGAAATAAAAATGTGTAAAAATGCCAAAATCTAGGCCTCGCTGCTTGACTGCCAGAGCTTCGATCCTCGTCTCCGTCCCCGCTGTACGTCTCTCCTATATTATAGTGGCTCGAAATTCAAATATTCTTGTAATATTATAAGCTAATATATTTTGCAATATTATAGAATATTATTATAGATAAAATGTCAGAAAATGATATAAGCTCGGAGAGTGAATCTTATAAAGTAAGGAAGCAAAAATATAAGATATGTTCATTCTGCCAAAATTCATCAAGAGTTTTATCCAAAGTTCAAATAAAACTTTAAAAACGCTGAAACTTTCCCTAAATCTTAGAGAACGTTTTTACCAAATGTGTAAATTTAAAACTAAGCGAAGCTATCAAAAAAGCAGAAAGAAGTTATACTTTTATACAAATAGTTATACTTTTCTGGGACCAAAATTTTATTCTAGCTTCACAAGTAAAAGAAACATTAAATTTCTCCGCACTAGGGCAGACCCAAAAATTGGTTGTGAAGAAATTTTTAATCAGAATTCACACCTACACGAATTATGTCATGCTTCAGTATCATTGCGAAAAGACGTTTTTGATGTAAACAAATGTATATTTTGTAAAAAACGGTATGGAAATAAAATATCACAATCAGGGCTTTTTGGTAGCTTGGTCCAATCTTAAAAAATCCACATGTTTGACTTCTACAATTATGTACGAACAAACAACCCCAAGTACGTCACAGATTCAAAAAGATTTCGCAGAAAACAAAGTTTTAAATAAAGTCAAAAAATAGCGTTATTGTATCATTATTGGGCTTTTGGTTATTACAAGAATATTTGAATTTCGAGCCATTATAATATAGGAGAGACGTATAACGGGGACGGAGACGAGGATCGAAGATCTGGCAGTGAAGCAGCAAGAGCTAGATTTTGGCATTTTTACACCAACTTACATTTATTTTTATTTCTTGTTTATTAGGATTCACAAAAAAATAATAATGGTACTGTATGAATCACAAATAATGGGAAAGCAACTTAACCAAAAAACATTTTTGAGTTATAACCTAGAATTCGATATATTCTACAAAAAGCAAGAAAATTTGATGAATTTTACGTGGGTTTGATCATTTGAATATATAGAACATTTCTAACGCATGCGCATGCGTCAGAAATGGTCTCCGCTCAGTCACGCTCAATTATCGATCGCGGATATGCGATTATAGGAAAAAATATAAAGACAAAAATATTGATTATTTATTTATTCATTTCGAAGGCGTTCTAAACTCCAAGCGCATGCGCATTACTACTATACTGCTCACGCAATTGTCTATCTTTGTTTGGCTAAATGGTCACAGATGCAATGACCTATTACCTCATTCAAAAAAAAACAAAAATTTTAATTAGTGCTTTTTAGCACAGGACGATTGCTTGGCGAAGTGAGATGTATTATATTTGGGTCATAAGCTTTCATTTCTGAAAATTTTAGCTTTTTGTTTCGTTGTTCACTGTTGCACATTTTAGAAATAAACAAACGCATTTTTTGCATTTTTTTCATAATATTGATTAATAATACTTAATATTCTCAAAATAAAATTTCCATTTTATTCTAAGAAATTAGAAACTCGGTACTATTTCGGTAATATTTATGTTCCGATTCAGATAGCAATTAATTTATATATCGAGTTACTCATTTATTAAAATAAAACTTCAGTAATATTCATAGTTTATGAATCAATATTAGTATTACGAAGAAAAATTGCCAATAAGCCGTTTGTTTATTTATTTATTTCTATAAAGAAAGAAATAAAGAAGAAATAAACACTAACAGTGAACCGTAACACAATCCCGGCTGTGTAAAAACAAACAAAAATCAACCTTAAAAGATCACTGTAAGGTGCTCTGAATAAAATGTATTAAAAACTACTGATTGACGGTAATAAAAAAATAAAAAATGATTTGGAATCCTGAAACTTCAATCTTAAACTTGTACAATATTATTGTGTATTTTTTAATTAAATTAACAATAATGGAAGTAGAACGGTGTAAAGGAAAAATATTGCTTTGCCAATAAGGTACTGTTCTCTACGGTTCAGAGCACGAGCGGGCAGGCGCTTAAAAATGTATCTGCAAAAATTTGCAGACGCCAATTTATTAAAACTTGATTATTTACAATAAATATGGTTTTGCATATCTAAATCACTGCAAATTTTGCGACATCTGTTAAAGAATAGATGGACCAAGATCTGACTTATTTGCCACATGCTTTAGCCGAGAACATTACTAAAGATTGAGAGGTGAGGAAAATTCTCAAAAATTGGTAAAGCAGTTTGCGGCCTTGTTATAACTCCTAGAAAATTTCCAATGCTACCAAAAATTAGAGAAAAAAATACTTATGTTTTGACGAAAGATTTGTTCGAATAGCCATTAAATAAGTAAAATATGAACAAAAAACCTCGCTCAAATATTAACCACTCGCTAGCTAATTAGCGGAAGAAGATAAAAAAAAATTTTTTCGTTCATTTGTTGCTTCATCTTTTCTCTCTCCAAATCTACCATTAGATATTTTCTAGGATAATTAATAGCGTCTGAAACTGCTTTTCCGCGTTAAATTCCCTGAGCTGCCAAGCAACGTTTCACGCATAAATTTGCAAGGCGGTTTCGTGCCCTTAATAAAAATTTCAATTATTTCATAATATGTCTTTCAAATATTACTTCTCTCATAGAGAAAGTATCGTAATCGTATTTTTTTTGTAATTTTTATTTTTTTATTTTTTAGAATGCGTAGATTTCGAAAATCATATACACTAATTTTCGTGTGCCTGTCGGTCCGCCGGTCTATCGGTCTGTTCGTTTCTTTAAATCACTAGATGTAGGAATCTACTGATCCGATTAAAACATAATTTGCGTCCTTTTACTTCTCTCGTAGAGGAAGTATTGTATTCATGAATTTTTTTTCCAAATTTCACTTTTTTCTACTTTATAGAATGCGTAGATTACGAAAATCATATTCACTAATTTCCGGTCTGTCGGTCTGTTCGTTTCTTTAAACCGCTATATTTCGGAATCTACTGACCCGATTAAGGCAAAATTTACGTCCTTTTTTTCTACCTGCCCATTGATTAGGTCAAAGAAAAAAAGTTAGGAAATTCTCAAGGACCTGCGCATTATTGGCCAAAAACATGCCAAAAATAGCAAAATCGGTGCATCCACTTAATCTTCTAAAGTTGCAGACCGATTTTAACCAAACATTGAACATATGTTTCGTGTATACCTCAAGTGGTGAATGCTTTTAAAAAATCTGGAGTTTTTTCAAGGGTTGACTTTTTATTAAGGGTTGAAGGGTCAAAAAGTTGTAAAAATGCATATTTTGTGACGTGAATACCTGCCAGAAGAAACATTTTATTTGAACCAAATTTGGCATACATATTAGGAATACATTGAAGAAAATGCTGGTAAAAGTTTCATCCCCTAAAAATACACGCTTGTGACCTGTTAGTTCTTTAAATTAATTGTTCAAAAATTGACAGTGTTTTGATTCGTATATGTCAGCATAACCCATCATTTTCCATCAGTAATTTTATATATATTTACATAATGAGTGATTAAAATTAATATACGACCTTAACTACACACCCCCACCCCCCTAATATACAGTTTGAGTCATATGGATAGGATTTTTTTTGATATTAGATTTCTACTATACATTCAAAACAGATTTACGAATAATCTAATTAAAAATATTATGCGACCTTTATTTTACAACATCAACCCTTAATATACGCTTTACCGTCAAAATGCTCGGATTTCATTCAATTTTGGAATCCAGTAGTAATTTTAACTTATTTAACTTATCATTATTTTTCAATTAAATTGAAATTACGGTAGAACCCACATATTACAATTGTAACCCTTAATGCACCCCTTACAGTTTGATATGTTAAATTTCTTTCAAATTAAAACTTAACATAGCAACGAGAGAAGTACTGTGGAATCTCATTTCCAGCGAATTTTTCTATCTGCCCATGGATGCTATTGAAGAATTTTTTTTATAAAAATCTCAATTTGCACATTGCACAGTAATGTGCAGTAATTTACACAATGTGTAAATACATTGTACAGTTGTAACCCCTAATACATTTTTTACAGTTTGATTTTTCAGATTTATTTCAAACTTGTTTTTTATCAATAAATTTAAGTACAATTTCAACTAGTTTGGTCAAAAATAGGCTAGAGCCTTTCATTACATTTTTAACTCTTACACTTATATGGTTAGGATTTACTTCAAACATTGAGTTCTATTGGTAATTTTAAATATTGCTTCCACTAGTTGGATTAAAGTAGGGTACCTACAACACATTTTTCACTTCTTCAGCTTTTCATACACACGTTCCAACTTTATCGCTCAGATTTGTTTAAAATTGGGTGTATAAATTTTAAAAACCATTTTAAATAACTCGATTAAATACATGTATTTCCCAATAGATGCCACAAAAATCTAAAAATCTGTCTAAGTCATAGCATCGAGAGAAGTGCCGTGGAGATTTTTCTTAAAGTTAATATTACGTCATATGCCATCATTCTTAGTGCTTTATATGCAAGAAAGTATGCTCCGAGAATGATCTTTAAGTCTTTATAATGGCATTATCCAAATTAGGGTTGCCATTTAAAAAAATGGCCGATGACGTCATATCCGGATCAACGAAGATCATGATTGTAACAGCAACAGAAATGAGATTCCACGGTATTTTTCTCGTTGTTATGTTAGAAAAGTTTGTTCGAATTTTCGAGTTTTGGTAGCATTTATTATGATTTGAAACGAATCTGAGTGATAAACTTATGTATTAGATGTACTAGAAACTTATGTATTAAATGAATGAGATGTGTTAAGAAGGATTAAAAATAAAGGTCGTGTGTGATAAGGGTCGTAAATTATTCTTAATCAATCTTTATGTAAATATTAGTAAAAGAACTAATCGAAAATGGTGAGTAATGCTTTCATATAAAATTTACACACCGTAAATTGTTCGACAAATTATATAAAGGGAAAACGGGCCACAAGAGCTTATTTTTAAGAGAGGTAACTTTCACCAGCATTTTCTTTAATGTATCCCTAATATGTATTCAAAATTTTGTTTAAATCAAGATTCCTTCTGACAGGTATTCACGTTACAAATAATGCATTTTTACAACTTTTACTTCTCTCGTATTCATGAAATTTTTGTTTTTCAAGTTTCACTTTTTTCTACTTTATATAATCCGTAGATTACGAAAATCATATTCACTAATTTCCGTCTGTCGGTCGGTCTGTTCGTTTCTTTAAACCACTTTATTTCGGAGTCTACTGACCCGATTTAAACATAATTTGCATTCTTTTTTTCTACCTACCCATAGATGATTTCGAAGAATTTTTTTTTTATAAAAATTTAAGACCTGCGCGGTATAGGCCAAAAACATTCTAAAAATGGCAAAATCAGTGGATCCACTTAATCTTCTAAAGTTGCGGGCCGATTTTGACCAAATATTGAACATATGTATCGGGTATAGCACAAGTGGTGAATGCTTTCAAAAAATCTGGCGTTTTTTTACAGGGTTGAAGGGTCAAAAAATTCTAAAAATGCATAATTTGTAACGTTAATACCTGCTAGGAGGAACATTTTATTTGAACCAAATTTGGCATACATATTAGGAATACATCCAAGAAAATGCTGTTGAAAGTTTCATCTTCTAAAAATAAGCCCTTGTGGCCTGTTGGTCATTTAAATTAATTGTTCAAAATTTGACGGTGTTTTGATTCTTATATGTCAGCATAACCCACCATTTTCTATCAGTACTTTTATATATATTTACATAATGAGTGATTAAAAATAATTTACGACCCTAAATACGCACCCCACCCTCAAATATATGGTTTGAGTCACATGGATTAGATTTTCTTCATATTAGATTTCTACTAAACATTTAAAACACATTTACGAATAATCTAATTAAAAATAATATGCGATCTTTATTTTACCATTTCAACCCTCAATATACTCTTTACAGTCAAAATGGATCGGATTTCTTTCAAATTTGGATTCCAGTAGTAATTTTAACTTAATTAACGTATCATTCTTTAGTAATTAAATTGGAATTAAGCTAGAACCCATATATCACAATTGCAACTCTTAATGCACCCCGTACAGTTAGATTTGTCACATTTCTTTCAAATTTGTTATCTAACAATAAATTGAGATATAATTTTAACTTGTTTATTCAAAAATAGGCTAGAGTCCTCAATTCAGATTTTTAACACTTAACACACCCCTTACACTGATAGTGCTAGGATTTACTTCAAACATTGATTTATATTGGTAATTTTAAATCTTGCTTCAAATAGTTTCACTTGTAATCTCACAAGAGCATGAATTCTATCCCAAATTTTTTTCGAGTGCATTTCAACAACGTATTAATCGGCCCAAGTGGAACACGAGGGCCCGATTACGTTGTTGGAATGCACGATAAAAAAATTCCAGGATATGAATTCATGCTCGAGTGCAGATTCTGTAAGAAAATCGCACCAATACACTTATACACAAAAACCAATACACAAAAATTGATCAAAATTCAAAAAAAAATTGTTATTTTTTAATCAAGTTGCAATAGAATTGCGTATCTATGCACCGATTGTTGAAAACAAAATACTGAATCTGTTAAAGTAAAAAAATGTCGCGGTTTGGAAAACAGTCATTGGATACAATAGATAAAGCTGTGGAAGATACGGTACCAAACAATACTAAACGAAGCAAATCTTCAGTCTGGAGTCACTTTAATTTTTTTAGTTTTTTTTTTTTGTATCTAGTTCTAATTAAATTATAATTTACAAAAATATTTATTTTGACATAAAAATTTCCGCTGAAATTTTCTACTGCTTGGTGTAGTAAGATAAAATTTCCGAAAAATTTTGTTGTTACCATGGTAATTTATTCAAATACAACGTTTCTATTGGTCGTAAATCAGTATGGTGCGATTTTCACATGTAATACCATAAGTGCACAAATTATTTCCAGAAATTTTTTTTAAGCTCACGAATGCATTAGTTGGCGTGGAAATCTGCCCGAGTCGCAGACGAGGGCAGATTTCCTCACGCTAACTAATGCATGAGTGTAAGCGATAAAAAATTTTCGGAATTACTTTTTGTACGAATGGTATTCGGTAAGAAAATCGCACAACTCTTAATTGATGTTATATTTTATAAAATATTTAATAAATTATAATGACATTTTAGTACTAGATATTTCCATTCTACATCTATCTTAGTTTTTCATCTATCTTACTCGACTTCCACTTCTGCTTCCGTTGGAAACCAACAACAAACTACTTACAATCACTGTGTTTTTAATTTTAATTAGTTTTTCTGATATATTTGTTGGATTCATTTAATGTTACCAATTTTTCCAATAAATTAATTTTGACAACACCTTTCATTGTGACATCGGAAATATTTTAAATATTTTCAAAATATTTCCAATAGCTATTTGTGTATTAAGAGCGCAAAGTGATACTTTGTCGCGCGAGCCAGAATGTTGACGTGCGACGCGATAGCGGAGCACGACAATCTGGCGAGAGCGACAAAATACTTTGCGCTCGAAATACACACAAGATTTTTCCTACAATCGATTTTAAATTAAATTTTTGTTGCAAAAATGTAAAATTAATATTTTGACAACAAATAAAAATGTGATTATATCATCGGTAACCAAGAAACGCTCATTTCTAAAAACAAAAACTATTGTTTTACTGCATTGTTTTGATTTAGCGAGCGGGAAAATCAGCAAAAAGATCTAGAGCGGGAAAGTGACAACTCCTCGGAAAACGCCAACTTTTCGTTGTCAAATGGAAGCATAAAGGTCTACTTTTATATGCGATTGTAGGAAAAAAATATTGATGTTGATCAATTGTAACTATAGCAACAAGCTTAAATGCGGCCATTCTATTGGTTGCTTAAATAGTTGTGCGATTTTCATTAAAATTGAATAATTAAAATTAAAATTCTGAGCAAAAACGCAAAGTCTTCTCCAATATAGTATTTATTAATTAGCATTACATGTTTCGGTTAAAAACCATCATCAGACTGTTAAGAGATATTATTAGTTAACATGATTGGTTATAATATTATTAATTACCATTGACTAATATGAAATATTTTGTGGAGAAAGAAAATTAAAGAAATTTGACAAATATTAATGACGTTAAATAAAACAAAACACTATTATAAAATACTATCATAAATAAGAGTTGATACAAAATTAAGTTGTTCATTTAGACAAAGAGAAGAGTTTTTATTTTTATAAATTTCATATATTTCTAAAAGGTTTAATTTGATACTTTTATTACGAATATGTAGTATAGAGAAATTAGTTTTTGGATCAAAAGAATGTTTTTGTTCTAAAATATGATTGGCAAAAAAAGATTGTGTATTCGTAATATCGGAATTTTGAAATTTTTGAATTAGTTTGGTATGTTCATCAAATCTGTTAATAAATTTTCTGCCTGTTTGTCCAATATAAAAAGAACTACAATCATTACAAACTAACTTATAAACACCAGATTTATCCAAAATGTCAGTTTTATCTTTAGAATTTAGTAAAACTGTACTCAAATTATTATTTGTATTAAAAGATATTTGAATATTGTGTTTTTTGAAAATTTTTGAAATGTTTAAAAAGAGGTTACCGAAATATAATAATGATCTATAAATTTTGTTCTCAGGGTTAATAGTTAAATCAAAAGTTAAATTGAATTTAATATAATATTGATGATATAATTTATTAATAATATTTATAGGAAAATCGCACAACTATTTAAGCAACCAATAGAATGGCCGCATTTATGCTTGTTGCTATAGTTACAATTGATCAACATCAATATTTTTTGGAAATATTTTGGAAATATTTAAAATATTTCCGATGTCACAATGAAAGGTGTTGTCAAAATTAATTTATTGGAAAAATTGGTAACATTAAATGAATCCAACAAATATATCAGAAAAACTAATTAAAATTAAAAACACAGTGAGTGTAAGTAGTTTGTTGTTGGTTTCCAACGGAAGCAGAAGTGGAAGTCGAGTAAGATAGATGAAAAACTAAGATAGATGTAGAATGGAAATATCTAGTAGTAAAATGTCATTATAATTTATTAAATATTTTATAAAATATAACATCAATTAAGAGTTGTGCGATTTTCTTACCGAATACCATTCGTACAAAAATTAATTCCGAAAATTTTTTATTGCTTACACTCATGCATTAGTTAGCGTGAGGAAATCTGCCCTCGTCTGCGACTCGGGCAGATTTCCACGCCAACTAATGCATTCGTGAGCTTAAAAAAATTTTCTGGAAATAATTTGTGCACTTATGGTATTACATGTGATAATTATTATTAATAGCAATTTGTTTAATTATATTTAATTCTTTTTTGAATTGTGTATTATTTAAAGGAATCCGAAAAAGTCTATTGAAAAAAGAATGAAAAGTTGAATATTTTTGGGATAAAGGATGGTTTGAATGAAAAGGTATAATATTATCGGTTGTGGTAGGTTTTCTATAGATTTCAAAGTTAAAACTGTTATTTTTTGTTTTGGAAATAATGGTATCTAAATATTGTATAAATTGTTATTCTCAATATCTACAGTGAATTGAATATTTATATGTATATTATTAATATAATGTAACAAATTGTTCAATTCAAAAAATAATTTTATTGTTGAAAAATTTTGATTTAAAAACTTCAGATTCAAAATTATCTATAAATACATCAGCTAAAAACGGTGAAAGATTTGAACCCATACTTAAACTAGATAGTTGTTTATAAAATTCATTATTGAATTGAAAGAAATTTTGATTTAATGCAATACCTAATAGTTCACATAAATTTAAAATATTATATGTAGGTAAACTATTATTTTTGAAAAGTAAATTTCTAACTAAAAATATGCATTCTTCTGAAATAATGCTTGGAAATATGTTAATAATATCAAAAGATGCTAAAATAGAGTTAGGAGGAATTTTGATATTTTTCAATTTATTGCAAAGTTCTAAAGAATTTTTTATAGAATGTTTACTACAAAAATTAGTTTCTGTTAAATTTATTAACAGATTTGATGAACATACCAAACTAATTCAAAAATTTCAAAATTCCGATATTACGAATACACAATCTTTTTTTGCCAATCATATTTTAGAACAAAAACATTCTTTTGATCCAAAAACTAATTTCTCTATACTACATATTCGTAATAAAAGTATCAAATTAAACCTTTTAGAAATATATGAAATTTATAAAAATAAAAACTCTTCTCTTTGTCTAAATGAACAACTTAATTTTGTATCAACTCTTATTTATGATAGTATTTTATAATAGTGTTTTGTTTTATTTAAATTCATTTAATATTTGTCAAATTTCTTTAATTTTCTTTCTCCACAAAATATTTCATATTAGTCAATGGTAATTAATAATATTATAACCAATCATGTTAACTAATAATATCTCTTAACAGTCTGATGATGGTTTTTAACCGAAACATGTAACGCTAATTAATAAATACTATATTGGAGAAGACTTTGCGTTTTTACTCAGAATTTTAATTAAATTCACTCCAATTTTGAGATTGATGGATAAACTACAAACTTTAAAATTGAATACCTACAACACATTTTTCAGTTTTTAATTGCTTCATTGACACGTTTCAACTTTATCGCTTAGATTTGTTTCAAATTTGGTTCCTAGCTAAAATTTGAAAAGCATTTTTAAATAACCCGATAAATTTCTTTCCACAAAAGATGCCTCAACATTCTAAAAATTTGAATAAGAAATTTTAACATAGCAACGAGAGAAGTACTGTGGAATCTCATTTCGAGCAAATTTTACTTTTTAATTTCAACCCTTAATAAAAATGCAACCCTATAAAAAAATTCCATATTTTTTTAAAAGCACCACCGTTGACCAAATATTGAACATATATTTCGTGTACCCCATACGAAACATGTTCAATATTTGGTCAAATCTAGACTGCAACTTTAGAAGATTAAGTGGATGCATCAATTTGGCTACTTTTGGCATGTTTCTGGACCATAATGAGCAGGTCTTTGAGAATTTTATAATGTTTTAATTGACTTAGTAGGTTCCGAAATATTGTGGTTTGACGAAACGAACAGACCCAAACACAGACCGACCTATGGAAATTGGTGAATATGATTTTTGTATTCTGCATTCCAAAAAGTAAAAAACGAACGAAAGTAAATTACGATTTCAATACTTCTTCTACGAGACAATTAATTATTTTGATTTATTTTGGTCATTTGATCAAATTAAATTGATTTAATTAAAAATTTTATTTTGTGAGTAAATAATTTGTTTTTTTTTTGTTAAAATTTCTGTTTGACATACATATGTCACTTTTATTTGATATATTTAGTACCATTGTGTACTAAATATATCTCTGTCTTTCATTATGAACCAAAAAGACTAGAGACCTGGACATTTAATTTCGAGTTTAATTTGATACATGGGGTTGGCCCCATATACGTCGTCGTTTTAGTGGCCACGTATATATAGTTGAATTCTTTACTTATGTAACATTGTCAGCAAACCATTTTGAACGAAAGGAATTAAACGAAAAGTCAACTAAAATAAACAAAATTACAAAAAAATTTGATGAACCCTTATTTCATAGATGTTTAGAAATCCAAAAATGTATAGCTATTTTTAGTACAAGTTAGTAAAGTTTGTCATCGAGTTTGTCATTTAATCATTAGCCTGAAAGTTGGGCACCAGAGCCGTAGGCGAGGGCTCCAATCAGACGAATGATTAAATGACAATACTCACGAGTGATAAACCTGATTTTATTCAATTTTATAATATGCAAAACACTACATTTTTATTATTGACATAAATGATAAATATTAATAGTTTGTATGTTACAATCACTGTAAAAAAATCATCTCTCTGTAGCAACGGTAAATGTAAAGTTCGCCAAAATGTAATGCATATTTTAATATAAACTAAATTTCAACTATGACTTTTTAAAATTTGTTTAGAGCGTAATAAAAATGTTTAAGGTGTAATAATATTATATTAAACATGTTTCAAAAGACCAATTTTATTGGATGAGTTTAAGTTTAAAACGCGACCTGAAGGGGAGTGTTTTCACTTTTAGTGCTGTTATAGCTTCCTTAAAGACGTAAAATGAATTATTAAATAAAAGATTATATTATTAAATAAAAGAGAGATATAGTCCATTTATCACTGAGTGAGTAAATGATGTATTTTGCTCCTTCATTTTAGTGGATAAAAGTACACATTTTTGAATGAAATTGGATAATAGCTATTTTTAGTAATAGCTATTTTTAGTAAGTGAGTAAAGTGCGTCATTTTGATCACGTGTGCTAAACCTGATTTTATCCACTTTTGTAGAAAATAAAAACATACATATTAACAAAATTCTTTAATTAATTAATATTGCAATGGAAATACAGTAATATAGCAAATTAGATATTGCAATGGAAATACAGTAATATATTATAATATATTACAATAAGTATAGATAATAATTCTTAGCACAATGCTAATTAACATTAAAAAAAAGTTATTAGCTCATTTTTGCCAAAAAATAGGTTTTATCTAATTAAACTAATACAATTTTTTATAGGTTTTGCACCATATAATTTATATACCAAATTAAAATTAATTAAAATATATGTCACTTTAATAGATTTAAAATATTTGCAATTGCACTTTAATATTGTAGTGGATGCTTTTATGTTGTAATTGAATTATTTAATGTAATTGGGAATATATTAGATACTATGTCAAACGTCAAATGCATGAGTGATTAAATATTTTTTAATCACTGAGTGATTAAAAGTAGTACTTTACTCACTCATTTTGGTGACCAAAAGTAGTCAATATTCAACGAAAGTGGATAAAAACAATTATCTCATTAGGAAATCAATAAGTTAAACCAGTTTTATTTGCCTGATAAAATTGTAGAAGCAAACGTGTTCTTATCTGAAAGAGTTTGATAGTGTTTTTGGAACATTGTTTCCAGATGACCACCGTGCGGTTCGGATTACATCTAGAAATAGTAATTTCCTTTATGCATCTATAGTAGCTGCGTGTCTTATTGAATAACTGCTGAAAATTTCTGAGTCAATCACTGCAAGTCCCAGTGTCCTTTACATATATCCATCCGCTGAATGTGGCTTATAAGGACTACGCTTAGCAGCAACACTATCTGACCAAGATCCTCTGAGTGTGGCTATCTTCTTAATGTACTCCTGTAGTACTAACACTATACATATTTCAGACTATTCCTAGTAAATTGGGATTTGTAAACCGGTGCCTCGACCGGTGCTTACCCCGATTTTGCAGAGAAATTCTTCAAATGGTCTGAGACAAATATTTGAAGTTTTTTTTTTGAAATAATTATGTTATTCGGTCATACTAATGAGAGCGTTTGTATAGTGAAACCGATTCTGTTTTGACCTGTGGGCTCTCAGCTGATTCCGCCTGCACCAAATCAATTGAAGGCCATGCAACATTTTTACCAGTAGCGTAGAAAATCTTCCGGAGATAAAATCTTTCGCAGATATTAAAACAAGTAATGTTGCTAATTAAAAAAAAAAAAGAAGAAATCAAGATTTTTAAAAAAAGTTTATTAACGTTTGTAGATTCGATGTTGTATTATATCGTTTCGACGGTCTAGTGCGAAATATTCCTTTTATGAAACCATTTAATAACTGCTGAATCATCTTTTATCTTATCTGGCAAGATGAGAGATAGCGTCGATCGTTATGAGTTAAATATTTCATATCTATTTCATACCTAAATCAGCTCACTTTGTAGAAATTTAATTATTTCTACTGGTCCCGCTACAAACGGATTGATATCGCTATGGTTTTAAAGATTGAACCACTTTTTGTAGGCCATATTGTTTTATGGTCAATTTTGACAGGGATTCAAATTGTTGTAATTATTTCTACAGGTACTTATTGTTTCTTAACGAAGGCTCTACTGATAGTTTTTTTGCAAGAGGAGTGAGCGAAGAGTGAGGTTTTTCTAACCGATGCGTTTGTCTGAAAGGAGATAACAAAAGGTCATTGCAAAAACCTAAAACAATTGGATTGTTTATTAATAAGCTACATAATACTGGGTACTGTGGCTGTAACTGCCATTTAAATACCACTACTAAGCCGTTAGCAGTTTTTAATTTTCTCCAATTTATTGAAAAAGTATTAATAGAAAAAGCTTCGGGATCTGGTAGCCATGAAATATAGTGGAGGCATTTTTTATTTACGTCAGTAGCAAATAAATCAATATTATGTAGGTAATATGACGGTTTAATTCCCATTCTGTATCAGTAGGTAGAATCCTTAAAATGCATCAATTCTTTAATGCATTTTTTAATTATTTAATTTATAATGAAATTATATAGTTTATTTAATAAATGTATGTAAAGTTTTTTTGAAAAAAATGCAGTAATTTTGTAATAATGATTTTAGAAATTTGCGATATTTTATATCTACTGACGCCACATTAGCCTCCAAACAAAGAATTTTCTTTATTTCACTTCTCTTTTTAACTAGCAAGATAAAAAGAGAGGTGAGATAAAAGCGCACCTTCTTTGGAGACTAGTGCCGTCAGTGGATAGCTGCGTTAGAAAGAAGCGCGTTTTCTGAAAATTTAAAAGATTGCAAATTTCTAAAACCATTATTACAAAATCTACTGCACTTTTTTCAAAAAAACTTTCGCCCATCACTAAAATAAACTACATATTTTCAAATAAATTAAATAGTATATTGTGTTCCAGGGAGAGAAACCAAGTATTTTCCGGACGAATGTGAAGTTTGCAGCACTCGCATTTGCCTCGTGCTGTGAACTTCGCACTTGTCCGGAAAATACCTGGTTCTCTCCGAGGTGACACATGCTATTTTTCGCAAAGCTGGCACGAAAACATGATTTTCGATGTACAGCTGCTTTCTACAGCAAGGCATTCTTATTTATTTTTTGGCCTTTTATTAATCCTATATTATATAATATCACTCTTGATATTGATTTTTGATATATTTTTTGATATGTATGGGTTGCTACAATGTTGAAAAATTCGTTTTTCAACATTGTTTAAAAAAAAGTTTTTTAATTAAATTATATGCAAGAAGATGCAAGAAGATTGCAAAACCTAGCGACCTACGGTCGTAAAACGTTTTGCTTTCGAAAAGGCTAGTTGTGTTTTTCCGGAAGATTCTCGTTGATATTGAGAGCTGTGAGGGTGGTTGGGTTTTAACAAATATAAAAGCTAGAATACAAAATATAAGAAAAAATACATTATGTATATTTCACCAATTTAAACGTACCTTAACAATAGCACTGACATGCGCAGTGATATAGCTTGTTTGATAGTTTCAATAAAGTGGTCGCCACTGATTTGAATTCTCAATAAGTATAGTTTAGTGTTATGCAATTTTAGTACAATAAAAAAATAATATTTAGTTAGATGTAAAACTATCTGTGTATCACGTGAATTAGATGATGATAACCTTGGGAATAACCTAATAACCTTACTAAATTTTCCCTCGGTTATTAACATCCTTCCTTATAATTCTTTTGATGTGGCTACATAAATATATAAGAACTCTGTTCATTTTAAGTAGCTTATATTTGATAGAAATGAATAAGTTCTTCTAGCAGGATTTTTGACCAACTTCTTATATTTTATAAGTATTGAATTAATGGTTTCCAATTAGAATAATTTGTTTTTTGTTAAATACATGGGTAACAATGAGATTGAGCAATTGAGAATGTAACTTTGCATGTAAAAATAAATAGAGGAAACCTTGATTTTTTCGCAAATATAATGCTTAGAAAATAAATATTTCTTGGTAAATACTCATCATTTTCGTCATACATTTCCGACATTTATATGTTTGACAAATATTAAATATTTAAATAAGACAATTTGAAAGAAGTTAATTTTATGAAATTTTATTATGCAGATACTTCTCAATCAAATGCTACATGAACGTATTTTCACTTTCATGTCATATTATATTTTTATAATTATTTCAATAATTTCGCAACGTTAATAATAATCATACTTTCTATTCCAGATACGGACTGCTAGGTGCATCGGGCTGCGGCAAAACAACTCTCTTGTCATGTATCGTTGGAAGGCGGCGTCTGAATACCGGAGAAATTTGGGTTCTTGGCGGAAAGCCAGGTACTCGAGGATCAGGAGTACCTGGAAAACGAGTCGGCTATATGCCACAAGAAATTGCACTGTACGGCGAGTTTACCATAAAGGAAACCATGATGTACTTTGGGTGGATTTTCGGAATGCAATCCAGTGAAATCAACGAAAGGCTTCAGTTCTTACTAAACTTTTTGGACTTACCTAGTCAAAATCGTTTAGTCAAAAACTTAAGTGGGGGCCAACAACGTCGAGTATCGTTCGCAGTCGCCCTAATGCACGACCCAGAACTTCTTATTCTAGACGAACCAACTGTAGGAGTTGATCCCTTGCTCCGGCAAAGTATATGGAATCACCTTGTACAAATCACCAAAGATGGAAATAAAACTGTTATAATCACTACACATTACATTGAGGAAGCTCGTCAGGCTCATACGGTACCTATCAATTTATACATTACCAGTTTTAAATTAAAGAAAAATACAGAGAAAGTTACATTTATTTTAAAGTAGATGCCTACGAACCCTGCTATTTCGCCGAAAAAATATTGGTCGATATAAAGTGTATATGAATAATTGTAATTAGCAATAAATATGGTAAAAAAATAAGTAAAGTCAATAAAGTCAATCAAAATTGTTTGTGCGATATCCACCAACATATTTACCAAGTTAATGTCATTGAAAAAAATTAATGGTACAATTACTCTAATAGTACTTACCACGAGTACCAATTTATAATCGGATCACTTACCATGATTTGCGATTTTTAATTCCAAATGCTCGTGTGTATTTTTTTAGTAAAAACGTGTTCACTTTTCATAGATTCTGCATTTTCGAGATGAACTTGTTCATCTTTGCTTTCATTAATTGTTTCAAATCACACAGTTCGCTCAGTAAAATAAACTTTCTGCTTGATTAGATCAAATGTTCTAGTAATGTTTATCGTTTGGATATTATAGATTGGTTTAATGCGCAGCGGCAAACTTTTGGCGGAAGAGTCTCCACACGTGCTACTTTCAATGTACGGTTGTACATCTTTGGAAGAAGTATTTTTAAAGTTATCGCGTAAACAAGGTCAGATTGGTGCTCCTCCACAACCTGATGCAAATATTAGCAACAACATCAGTTTAGCCACTTTGAATTGGGGCAAAAAGGAAACCGTTTCAGTGACTGAAGAAAGTGGTGTGGTTGGTTTGAATTTTCACCAGAGCAAAGAGGTTTTGGTGCATGACAGTAACGGTCATCTTGATGCAAGTAACTTTATTATTGAATTTGAATAAATTAAAAGTTTTCGTTATTTATCAGGTTGGAAAAGCGTCATCATCTAAAAGTGGCCTGAAAGAGGTTTGCGATGATTGCGGCAATTGTAGCGAATGGACTACAACTGGAAAGATTCGTGCGCTTTTAGTGAAAAATTTCCTTCGTATGTGGCGAAATGTTGGAGTGATGCTGTTTATTTTTGCGCTACCCGTGATGCAAGTAATTCTCTTTTGTTTGGCTATTGGTGGAGATCCGAAGGGGCTGAAGTTGGCAATAGTAAATCATGAAAAAACTTTCGATAATTTGACATTTCAAAACTGCGGTTTTGAAATGGGTTGTAAATTTAGTAACTTGAGTTGTCGTTATTTGCACTCGTTAAACACTTCGACTATAGTCAAACAATATTATCCGGATCCACAGTCAGCTCAATTAGCAGTCAAAAAAGGAGAGGCTTGGGGTGCTCTATATTTTACTGAAAATTTTACTGATGCACTGGTTGCTCGTATGGCACTTGGGAAAGACGCTGATGATGAAACGCTCGATCAAAGTGAAGTCCGTGTTTGGCTGGATATGTCTAGTAAGTTAATTAATAATATAATTATTATTAACATTCCAAATTAATAATATAAATATCATATTAATTTTGTTTATTAAATCAGATCAGCAAATTGGTATAATTCTTCAGAGAGATCTGCAGTTAACTTACCAAAATTTTACCAAAGATCTTCTAAGAGATTGCAATCAAAGCGAAGGACTAGCAGATATTCCTATATCATTTAAATCGCCTATATATGGATCAATCAAACCGTCCTTTACAGATTTTGTTGCTCCGGGTGTTATTTTAACGTATGTAGCATTTGATTTAAGAAAACATTCTGTTAAAATTAAAATCTATTTTCAGAATTGTATTCTTCTTGGCCGTTGCGTTAACCTCATCTGCTTTGATCATTGAGAGAATGGAAGGGTTACTGGATAGATCTTGGGTTGCAGGTAATTATTTACACTAGATTTTCCCTACTAATAAAAATCTTAAGTTTTATATTTACTATCAATCTGAAAAGAAAATGGTCTATGGGGACTAAGAGTGAGTTATTTATATAAAATATGATGAATATATCGAAGACGGAGAAAAATATACCATTTTAAAATCATTTGTGTTTGTTATGGCTTTAAAAAATCAAAAAACTATGATATAAGTACATTTAAATTGGCTGATTGGCTGAATACTATCGGCCAAAAACAGAAAGCTCATAATAATATAATTAAAGTATATACAATCTTCTTTTACATGAGAACATGTTTTATTTTCTATTTTTTTGCATCAATGTCATTATTCTTTTTGCATTCTGAAAATGCATATCTATCATGCGTATAACCCCAATGAATTATAATATGTTTTATTTTTCTCGCTCTTGTATACCATGGTATACCCGTATAACGTCTGATATTACTCTTTTCCACTACTTGCTATTTCTAGTGCGAATTGATAGTAAGAACAAGCCTTAATTTAAATAAAAACGTTATTAATTTTTATGTTACAAACATTTAAAATATTACCATAATTAACTTTACTTAATTTTTTAGGTGTATCTCCGGGAGAAATTCTCTTTTCGCACGTAGTCACCCAATTCGTGGTCATGTGTGGTCAAACAGCACTGGTTCTGCTCTTTATGATTAAGGTATTTGGGGTGGAATGCAAAGGTGATTTATTCATGGTCATCATCCTTACAATTCTGCAAGGCCTTTGTGGTATGTGTTTTGGTTTTGTCATTTCTGCCATTTGCGAACTCGAACGAAATGCAATTCAATTGGCTTTGGGTAGTTTCTACCCTACATTGTTGTTGAGTGGTGTAATTTGGCCGATTGAAGGAATGCCGACCATCTTAAGATATGTTTCTACATTTTTACCATTAACTTTGGCAACGACCTCTCTTAGAGCGATGTTAACGAGAGGTTGGTCTATTGTTCAACCCGACGTTTATTATGGTTTTCTCGCGACAATTATTTGGATTGCATTGTTCTTAACAATAAGTATGGTTGTATTGAAACTTAAAAGAGGGTGAATTATTTAAGGAAAAATATCGTAGTAGTATTTGTACTCAAATACGTCTTTATTAAATGAAATGTGCCTATGTTAAAAAAAAGGATAATTTTATTTATTGTTTTTCATACTTATTTTTTGTTGTTTTGGCTTCATGCCATTTTTTTCTGAACAGCAATCATTGTTATATGAGAAACGATTTTAATATGGTTACTTTAGTCATTTTCGTTTTATTTATAAAATCCTTGCCTAATTACTTATGATCATTAAACATAGATAATGTAGTTGGTAGATTAAGTTAGATTTGAAATATATTTTATAAAATATGTTCCATCATTATAATGTATCGGTCGAATTGGTCTTGAGAGTCTCAGTTGATTCATTACACAGATGGAATGTATGTTAAAAATGTAACAAAGTGCTCAAACTGTTCATTTTATATGTATTTGTTAATAGATATGGTATTGTGATGTATATGTTGTTCATATTAGAAAAATAAAAAAAATAACAAAAATAATTGCTGCTCTATAGCTTTGAAGAACAGGGTGATTTAAACTGACTCATTCAACTTTCGCAATCTTGGGTTTTAAGCATTTGCATATTTTATTGCACTGGTTTAATTTCAAACAGCTTTGAATGCTTTTATATTAAAAATAAATTTATCACAACTTTTATAATATATTGTGAATATGTGAACAAAATTTAAATATAAAAAAAAAACGTTTGAATGTTTGAATTAAAATCAAGCGCTTTAGAAACAACGGGCTTCAAAATATTTAAATTTAAACAAATATCACTGAATTCACCTCGGATTTCGTTTAATTTAGGGCCTTAAGTTCTTAACAATAGTATATAAAATGTATCAAAAACCGCTAGAATTTCTTAAAGTATAAAAATATCAAATGCTGGTTGTATTATTTTGTTATTATTTTAAACGTTTATAGTCGCTCGCAACATCAGTAGTGGGCAAATATATTCGACGATAATTGACGAGCTAAAATCAAGACTGGAGCCTTGATTCTCCAGCCTTGATTTTAACGAGAGTCAATTATCATCGAATTATATTTAGCCCACGAGTTATATTTGGCAAGACAATATAATGAATGGAAACAATTTCAATATATTACACAATATTGTCTTCAGAAACTGTTCCCCAACGATCTTCGGAACTCATGTTGGTACAATATATGCAGAGTGACGCACGTCACACAATATTAATAAGTAGTGACACTGACAAATACGTTGCTATGGTAAATTATACTTGCTATAATTATCTCTTTCCAATGCCTTTATAAAAAGAGATAGTTATAGCGGATATAATTTTATATTCACTGGTTACGATATTGTTTATTATATCCGATATGATAGGGTCTGAGCTATGCGTTTTAGGTGTCCTAAACAGGTTCTAGTTGGCCATGAGTTATATTGTCATGTATATAAAATTAAAACTAAGAAACGATTTGGCATTGTTTGTCAATTGCCAAAATTTAAAGTTTAGCAAATTTGATACATTTGACTAAATCGGACTTCATTCAAATTTTCATTGATAGTTTAATGCATCAAACTATCTACTTGAAGAATATTTTACTACAATCCGCAAAAGGTCAACAAAAACTATCTGAATGCTCGAAATCAAGAAGGGTGACATTTTAAATTGTTTAGGTTCAAAATCGAAAAGTTTTATGGTTTTTTCGAACGATATATTTGTCTTCAAGCGTACAATTGGCCAATCAGAAAGGAAATGCCGGATCTGTTACGGAAATGCCGGGTCTGTTAAGGAAATGTCGGGTCCCTTAATGTTTCATATTGTTTTTATAGCTTTTTTTGCTGCTTAATAAATTAACTTATCCATTATTAAAAAAAAAAAAAATAGAAATAAATCATAAATTGGGAATATTTACATACATTATGATATTTACTTTTGGTCGAGCAGAAACATTCCTTGCCGAGTATGCATGGTTGGCTCCATGACCGCGTTTCTTCTTTCAGCATTAAGCATACAAATGTTAACATTTCTCAACTCGAAACAGTGGGAAAAGCGCACTTTAAATAAATGGGTAAAACTAGTTAGAAAGTACGTAGAAACAATTATTCAGCTAAAATAATGACATGAGGTCATTGGCACATTTTTATCAGAAATTGTTATAAAAATAAGCTGAATATTTGGCTTCTATAGTCCAGCTATTATTCACCGATGTCGCCACGTGTTCAGATTTTAAATTCATAGGCAATATCTAATCCAACGCGTATGACTGGTGTTCTTGGTGTATTCTACCATAAAAATACAAGGTAAAGCTTCATAGATGGTGTGCGTGATTTTCACTTTGTGGGATTTGCATACCACTATATAATAGTTTATCATAGTTGGATGGTCGTACACTTCAATAAAAACACGGATGGTTGAGATTAAACAAATATATATTAAAAGCACAAAACAAGAACAATGTGTACATCAAAAACGAACAACTCGCATATATGTCGATGGTCAAATTAAATTTTTCCCATCGAGTATGCAACCAGTGAAAACACTACACCTTTTCTAATTGTAATTCAGAAAACGTAAATTGTAATTCAGATTAAAAAAATGTAATTCAGAAAGTGTAAATTGTAATTCAGTTTAGTAAAATGTAATTCAGAAAACGTAAATTGTAATTCAGATTAGTAAAATGTAATTCAGAAAGCGTAAATTGTAATTCAGATTAGTAAAATGTAATTCAGAAAACGCAAATTGTAATTCAGATTAGTAAAATATAATTTCGAAAGCGTCAATTGTAATTCAGATTAGTAAAATGTAATTCAGAAAGCATCAATTGTAATTCAGATAGCGTCAATTATATTTCAGGAAGCGTCAATTGTAATTCAGATTAGTAAAATGTATTTCAGAAAGCATCATTTGTAATTAGGAAAGCAATATTTTATTAATTATTAGTGAAGTCTACGAGTCAAGAATTTGCAACTTATCTCTCCCTCCGTTTGCAAAGGTTGTGAATACGATTATTATAGTGAAGAAAGTTTTTAATTATAAATTTATTTATTTTTTAAATGCAGCAATAATGAAAATATTATTTCTTTCATATATTATTTAATATAATATTAGATAATTCTTATTTAACAACTTTAACTTCCACTTATAAAAAAAGTTTGTCACGGCCGACATTTAACATTTTGCAAGGACTTCGCCGCGGCGGTTAACATTTTGTATTGGGTTTGCCGCGGTGGTGCATTACCCACTTCTATGGTGGAAATGTAAAACATAAAAAATTGCGAGCCAAAATGCTTCATTTCCTGTACAATTGCTGCATTTTCGCGTTGTATGCCAAACTTATTCTTTGTTTTAAAAAACTTTTTGAACGGATTTTTCCAGTGATGTTAATTATTTTTTCCCTAAACAGTTTATAAAATTTTCCGCTTCATTGCACCATGGACCATGGAATTGAAACAAATTCATACCCAGCATGAACAACTTCCGAGAACTTTTTTTTTATTTTCAGCTGCAATTTTAGCTACTTCTTTAGGCTCTTTTCTCTAATTTGTTGCAAATTCTTTGTTCGAATCTTAGCCTTCCATATAATAATTAATAAAATATTGCTTTCTGAATTGCAAATGATGCTTTCTGAATTACATTTTGATTATCTGAATTTCAATTAACGCTTTCTGAATTAAAGCCCATTTATAGTTCGTCGTTAACCGTATCCGTAGCCGTAACCGTAAGAAACTCAGATTCTGATTGGTCTATTTTGAATTGTCAAATTGTACAAACCAATCAGGAACTGGGTTTCTTACGATTACGGCTACGGATACGGTTAACGACGAACTATAAATGGGCCTTTACAGTTGACGCTTTCTGAATTACATTTTACTAATCTGAATTACAATTGACACTTTCTGAATTACATTTTACTAATCTGAATTACAATTGATATTTTCTGAATTATATTTTACTAATCTGAATTACAATTGACACTTCCTGAATTACATTTTACTAATCTGAATTACAATTGATATTTTCTGAATTACATTTTACTAATCTGAATTACAATTGATGCTTTATGAATTACATTTTACTAATCTGAATTACAATTTACGTTTTCTGAATTACATTTTACTAATCTGAATTACATTTGACGCTTTCTGAATTACATTTTACTAATCTGAATTACAATTAATGGAATTACAATTAGAAAAGGTGTAGTCCGTGAGTTCGTACTCGATCCCTACAACACTCCCCTCCGAGCAACGCGGCTATTGCTGAGTTGCGAAATGAACCTTCTTCTTGCCTTGTTAAGTCCTTAGTGCGTTACGCGCGCCAAACTGGGTAGATAAAGGTTGCGGTGCTGATGATGATGGTCTGTCGGTTGCGCGCGGTTGTGGATCGGAAGAACACGCAGTGTTTTAAAAAAAAATAGTTTAAGCCGCTCTGTTGAAATTGTTGTTACCCCTGCAACGTTAATTTTAAAAACATTATAATCGTTCGAGAACCTTGTATGGTTCTTCGCAAGGTTTTCTGACAGCATCAACTCTGACAAAAACGTGAGTGCAGGAATAGAGCGTTTGGTGAGCGAAAGCTTTACGCTTGGCGTGATGAGCAGACGGTGAAGCTCGAACCTTGCGCATCTGCTCTCGGAATTTGTCAACAAAAATTTGAGGGCGGGGGAAACTTCTTCGTTAAGGAAGAATTCACCGAGAAGTCTTAGGGTTGTCCCGTAAACAAGTTCTGCTGCAGAAGTTTTGATGTTCTCTTTCCAACTTGTTTGCAACCCGAGCAGCACAGTTGGAAATATGTTGATCCAATCTGGTGCGATGTGGCACCTAATGTCGGCTTTTAGTGAGCGGTGCCACCTCTCTACCATGCCATTCGAAGCAGGGTGGTACGCTGTGGTACGATTTCTTTTGCAACCAATAATGTTTCCGAGGACGTTGAACAGTTGCGATTCGAATTGAGATCCTCGATCGGACGTGACGGTAGCTGGGGAGCCAAAGCGTGCGACCCAACTTGTATAGAATGCATTGCAAATCGTGTCTGCTGAAATATCCTTAAGTGGAGTAGCTTCGGGCCATCGAGTGGAACGATCGATCTTAGTTAGGACATATCGAAATCCTTTTGAGTTTTAAATAACGACTATGTCAACGTGCACAGGCTTGAAACGTTCACTAAGCATGGCGATATGTTGTGGAATATTTTTGACGTGTCGTCCAATCTTGGTGTGTTGGCAAGGTAAGCACGAACGAGCCCAGTTGGCTATGTCGCTGTTCATCTTAGGCCAAACAAAGGTTTTGCTCATGGTTTTCTTTGTGGCTCGAACACTAGGATGTGATAGGTTATGCATGTTGTCGAAGATTTGTTTCCTTAAGGCTTTAGGAGCATAAGGGCGTATGCTTTTTTCTGCGACGTCGCAATACACTAGCGTGTCCGTGCCATCTTTGCGCAGACCTTGAAGGTTTAGCGAAGTGCTATCAGGATTTTCTATCAAGTGTTGGAGTTCCTCGTCGTGATTTTGAGTTTCAGCCAGCTCTTCAGTGGTGACAATGACAGGAAATTCGATGGTTTGAACTCGTGACAATGCATCAACGACAACGTTCTTCTCGCCCGCCACGTGCATGATGCGTGTCGAGTAACGACCAATCTCTTCGAGTTGTCGAGCAACACGGTCGCATGCGTGGTTGGACTTTTTAGAAAAAGCGTTGACCAAAGGTTTCTGATCCGCAAGTATAAGTATGATCAACTCTCGGCCTTCGATGAGATGTTTAAAATGTCGTACTGCTTTCAATATCGCCAAAAGTTCACGGTCTTAAACTTTGTATTTCGACTCTCGTTCAGAGAGTTTTTTTTAGAAAAATCCTATCGGCTGAGATCCAACACAATTGGAGCCGCTTTGGACCAACGTTTAGTCCAAAGCGGCTCCGATTTCTGTATCACAGGCGTCACAACGTAGAATCAGCGGGCGGTCGGTTTTTGGATGTTTTTGGATGCAAGCTGAACGGCGTTCTTAAGTTTAAATTTGTATTCGTTAAATGCCCGTTCTACTTCGGGAGTCCATTGCACTGGTCGTTTGTCTTTTTTTTAGCGCCTAATGTAAGCTCAATTAATGGAGCTTGAGTAAGCGATGCACCTGGAATGCAACTCTGATAGAAATTCCAAGCGCCAAGAAATTTTCGCAGTTCGTCAATTGTTGCTGGCTTTTTATAGTTGACCATTGCTTCAATTCGTTACTGAGGTGGTTTAATGCCACCTTGGTTTACTGTGTAGCCCAGATAGCGTACTTCGGGAAGTCCAAAAAAACATTTGGCGGTGTTGATGCACAGGCCGAATCTTTGTAGCCGTTCAAGCACTGTGCTCACGTGCTCCTGGTGTTGCTTTTCGTTCTGCGAAGCGATGAGAATATCGTCGATGTAGCAATGGCAAAAATCAAGGCCTCGAAAAGCATGTAACGTTGCATGGTTTGAGCGGCATTACAAAGTCTAAAAGTCATGACATTAAACTCAAAAAGTTCAAAGGGGGTTATAACGGCGGATTTCGATCGGTCTTCAAGCGCTAAAGGTATTTGGTGATACGCCTTCTTAAGATCGAGTGTCGTAAAAATCCTACAGCCAACAAGCTTGTGAGTAAAATCTTGTAAGTGAGGGATAGGATATCGATCGGGAACTGTTACCGCATTGAGAAGTCGGTAGTCTCCACATGGGCGTCAGCCTCCCGCAGGCTTCGCTACCATGTGCAACGGTGAAGCCCATTCGCTTTGCGAAGGTTGGCAGATTCCTTGACGTATCATGCTTTCGAATTCACCCCGAGCGGCCTTAAGCTTATCCCCGGCAAGGCGTCGAGCTCGTTTAGCCACAGGATATCCGCGAGTCAAAATGTGATGCTAGACGTAGTGTCAAAACACAGGTTGTTGTATGGCGTTGCTTTCGGTCAAACAAATGTACCTGCTATGTTGGGGTCTTCAAGACGTCGTTGTTGAAGTTTGAGTGTAAGTCCGTAGTGATGGATAAAATCGGCTCCTAAGATCGGTTGCGATACGTGTGCCACCCTCTATGATCGGTATATGTAGTACGCCCTCAGGTGTTAATATGCACAAATTTTAAAGCAGAAATCTGTAGATATTATAGTAATGCTGGTGGTCTTGTTCCTGATCGCCATTCTGTTTTCTGTGTGTTAAGTGCACACACACATTATTTTTTCCTCCTGATTAAATTAGCAGGAAAAAGTTATATTGCAAAATGGGATATTCTTCAAGTGATTCGGAAGAGAACTATGATCCTAAGGAACTATTAAGAAGATTGAAGAAGCTAGAAAAAACGAAGGGAAAGAAAAGACATCGAGACCGCAAACATGGGCATTGCCACCATTCTCGTTCGCGATTACGAGATTGACCACACGGTCACTTATCATCTCAATCGCGTTCCAGAAGCCCTTCAACGCGTTATCCTAATGAGGATTCTGGTCAGTAATTAAAATCATTTAATATTATTCACTCTTTGTTTAAGAATTGAAAATGAATACGGCGTACTGTTGTACTCGTACAGTCTGGATGCATCATATGAGCGTATTAGTCACTAGATGACTAAGCTAAACATATTTCCTTTTTTCTTTCACCTTGTCTCACACTAGTAGATGTTTGACAGTGTTTTCACTAGTGGATTATACCAGGTGTATACGGTTTTTTCTTATGTTGTTTGTCTTACACTAGCTGTATGACAGTGTTATCACTAGTTGATTTCACCAAACAATATAGAATCGCTCAAAAAATTATCTTACCTTATGAAAGGTTTAAGAAGCATTATTGACTGGCATGTCAATTGCTAATTTTTTAGTTATCATATCTAACCTCAAGTTACTTGACTTATAGTGAGTAATAACAACCTTGATCACGATGATGTTCTAAATGAGCCTGGCAACGAGTTGCTAGTTGAGCCTGGAATTGAAACGGTAGTCGAACTTGTAAAGGAATCGGAAATCGAGCACGAACATCAAAGCGCTCTGACTGAAGATGTTCTATCATTGTTAGGAGAATGCAATACTTTTTCGATTGCTCTGGGAGACCCGATACATGTAGATGTGGCATCTAGATGGGGTGCTATTTTAGCAAAAGGGCTGGATATCGAGACAAGAAAAGAACTCATGGCAAAATATCCAATCCCGTCACACTGTGCAGGCATGGGAACTCCCAAAATAAATCCAGAAGTGAAAGGGTCTCCTACAGAAGGAGCACTTCACAGGGAAGAAAGGCTCGTTCTGAAACAAAATCAGATGGGCACCTGCTTATCAGGCCTGGGAAAAATGATAACGTTATTACTAAATAAAAGCGAGTGAACCGTCACAGAACGACAACTTATTGCAATAGCTAGTGATAATGGAAGATTGCTAGCTGATCTGCATTTCTCCGAGACTGAATCTAGGCGCATTCTAGTTGGGTCTACTATCAATAAAAAAATTAAGGACACCATGGGAGACGCTCCTTTAGGAAAATAGTTATTTGTAGATGACTTATCCGAAAGAGTAAGAAACGCAAAGGCTTTAGAAAAATCATCTTTGGACTTGAGAATTAAAAAAACCGTATTAAAACAATCGACTCAGCCTTTAAACATGACACGTCCGGCTAAATACAAAAACCAGCTAAAGTATGCATACCCAGTGGTCGGACAAACATCATTGAGGGGCAATTACCATCAACGCCATTAAACGACAATCACAGGCAGATATTCAGAAGACAAACAAATGCCGACAATATCCAAACTCGAAGATGAAATATGCAACGAACAACAATTAGAGGTGAGAAAACACGCTGGTAGATTACAATACTTTCTTAAACATTGAAAGGAAATCTTTTCAGATCCGATTATTCTTGCATGGATTCAAGGATACAAAATTCCTTTTGATCAAGTTGTTTGCAAAACTTCAATTCCCTTACAAAGAAAGTGGTCATTGTCAGACCTAAGCGACATAAAAGTCGAAATTTCTCATCTGAAAAGTGTGGGGGCTGTCAAAAGGTGCCTACCATGCAAGAATCAATTCATTTCTGATATATTTTTAGTACCAAAATCAGATGGTAAAAAACGATTCATTCTTAATCTTAATAAATTAAATAAATTTATAACACCTGAACATTTTAAGATTGAAGATAGGAAATCGGTTGAAAAATTGTTAACACCTGGTGCTTTTATTCATATAATTCATATATATTTTTTTCATATATAAAATCTTCTTCTAACATAGAAGCGGACATTGAGTCACCCCAGTTGAAAAAAGAAACCGAGTAGCAACTATCAGATTCTGCATTTAGAGATATTATTTCGGAATTTGGTATTTCGGAAATAGATCTTTTTGCGGATAGAAGTAAGACAAAGTGTAAGAACTTTGTATCATGGTTACGAGACCCGGATGCGATGGCACTAGACGTTTTTACTTTATCTTGGAAGCCATATTTTTTCTATGCTTTTCCTCCGTTTTTGATGGTAGGCCGGTTGTTACAAAAAATTATTTGCGACAAGGCCGAGGGCATAGTAGTTGTACCGTATTGGCCGACTCAGGCTTGGTACCCTCTATTTACTTCCTTATTAGCTAAAAGGCCTATATATTTTGGTCCAGACCTTGAATTATTGTTTTCTTCCCACAGCAAACATCATTCGCTGTGGAGGAATCTTACCCTGGCGGTAGGACACTTATTGAACAAGGACTTAGAAATAGATGGTCGCTTTCCGCGTCTTTAAAAATTATGATTTTTTCTGTGACTGAATCAACTCTAAAACAGTACGATTCGTGTTTAAAACGCTGGTGGTTGTATTGTAAAAAACACGAAATTGACATATTCAATGGCAATGTCGTCAACGTGCTAGGTTTTCTGACCCATGAATTAGAGACGGGAGCGGCTTATGGCTCTTTGAACAGTACTAGATCCGCATTGGCTTTTTTAATATCGCCTAGTATTGGTCAAGACCCAAAAATTAAAAGCTTTTTTTAAAGGGGTGCAAAACCTAATATCCAAAGATCCAAAGATTGTACTGCAATATCTCGACCAACTAAATAATTATAAAATTAACATAGAAATTTTAAGTAGGAAGTTGGCTATATTACTGGCGCTTACAACTGCCCATCGCGTACAAACCCTGTCTCTGATTGACATAAGTAAGATTGAAACCAATCACAGACCAGGTGATAAAAATTAAAATACCAGGGGCCTGTTGACCAATACTACTAATGTTATTAGTTAAAATTACAAGTTATTACTCATCGTATTTACTAATATTATTACTCCAAATTAACAAGTTTCTTTTAAAAAATAAGCAGTCATTCATTCCTAACGCAGTTCATATTAACAGTTGTCAGCGCCTCCACTATAAGATAATTTATTAAAAATTTAAAGTTTTTAAACTGAGAAATTAAAAACCTTTGTTTTCCTGCTGCGGCTTAACAAAAAATAATTATAATGGGAAAACGAGACGAAGCAAGAAAGTTAAAATTGTGCGTATTAGAAAAAATAAAAAAAAGTCGGTTCTTTTTGGAAAAGTTAGTAACACCCTAACCAAAAATGATAAAATTAAGGCTTGGGAAGATATGGCAATGTACGATAAAAGCATTGGTGCAATGCCGGCTGAAAAAGGGTTTTCTTATTTACGAGATCTTTGGTGGCCTAATTTAAGAAGATCGTCGGTGGTATGTGTTCTTGTTCTTGTATTATACATATAATATGTTAATTTATGTTACAATAAACATTTGTTTTAAAATTTAATCCAGTCATATCTCAATTTAAAAATTACAGACGCAGAATTTAAAATTAAAATAATTATATTAAATTAATAAGACAATGTCAATTAAACACATATAATCAAAATACTCAAGTCCTTTTTTTTTACGGGTGTTGCCGGCGCGTCAGCTAACCGGAGCAAGTGAACCCTATGAATAAAAAGATGCAAGCACTCAGGCCATGTAGGCCCATTGCGCTTGACATCTCCTGAGCGAGTCTCCATTGTGCTTAGGCCAGCCACATCCAAGAAGGATAGTAGTTTACCCAGCGGCAAGGTCCTCTTCCCCCAGCGTAGAGGGTGACAGAACTGTGTCACCCAGTATGTCTCTCCTTATTTTGGCAAACGCCGGACATTCGGAGATTAGGTGGAATGGAGTTTCCTCCTCTTCTTTACAGCATCTGCAGGTGGCGTCTCCAATAAGTCCCATGGTGTGCAGATGTTTGTTTAGGGTGCAGTGTCCCGTTAGAAGTCCAACTGCGTTTTGTAGCTGCTGTTTGTTCAGTGCCAGTAGTGCCTGTGATCTGTTATTCGAGGGCCCATCTATGAAGAGTTTGCTCTGCCGCAGACCATCTAGGTTTTCCCCGTGTTGGATGAATTTTGTTTCAAAGCATCGCCCTATTTTGGTTTTAACCGTGTTTGGGGTAATGCCACATGTTGGTTTGGGTCCAATCAGCTCTGATTTGGAACCTTGGTCAGCTAGCAGGCTGGCATTGGACATGCCTGGAATGTCAACCTGCTTAGGAATCTACAGAATGCGAACCCGGTTTTGTTCAGACAGTCTCCCCAGGGCTTTTATGTAGTCCTGGAGGAACACCGAGTTACTTTGGTACGAACCCAAAGCACCTAGCGCAGCTTGACTGTTAGTGCAGATCTTGAGATTCCTATTGTGAGTCCCTCTGCTTAGGTTGTTTTGCGCACAAGCCAAGATTGCAACAATCTCTGCCTGAAACGTGGTAACCATTTTTCCTAAAGATAGCGTGTGGCTATATTTAGGTCTTTCGCATATAATGCTTGCTCCAGTGCCGTTTTTGGACCTAGAGCCGTCTGTGAACCAGACCGGTCCACTAGGTTTAAGAAGCCCTCTGGATTGGAGGTCCAATCGTTTAAGCATGATATGCCAGTTTCGTATTTCCTCTCGAAATTAAAGAGTGGTCCACATCTATCACTCCTCATAGTCGAGGAGTTATGGGGCTGAGTCACGTCGAACCAGACCCTGCTGTGTCTCGGTCCTCTTATCAAGAGTTTACATTCTCCGCATGACAGTCTATATTCAGCTTTTCTGGCCTCCGCCTCAACACTTAGATGGAGGGGCATGAGTCCTATGAGCGCTCCCAGTGATGACGTGGGAGTGGTACGCAGAGCTCCGGTTATACAGAGCAGTGCTTGTCTTTGCACTTTGGCAAGTTGGCTTTGTATGGTGAGGCGTTTGCCGGCTTGCCGCCAGACCAGCGCACCATAGGTTAGCATTGGTTTTACAACCGTAGTGAAAATCCAGTATATGATTTTTGGTTTGAGCAACCATGAGGGCCCGAAGGTTCTGCTGCACATCCATAAGGAAGCGGTGGCCCTTCTGCTTTGCCTTTCGACATGTTTTGCCCAGAACAGTTTTTTATCTAGGATGATTCCAAGATATTTAACCGACTCCGAGAGTGTAAGGGTGTGTCCCGCGAGTTTGGGTTCTTCAAACGAGATTTTTCTTTTGTTTGTGAACGGCACGGTGACTGTTTTAGTCGGGTTTATCGACAGTCTTCTTGCCTTACACCATTCAGTGACTATTTTCAGTGACCTCGTCATAATCTCACGACAAGACGTTCGCTTAACATCCTGTCAATCCATCTAACGGTGGTGGGTTCGACGGTGGTTCGATCTACCAGTCTCTCCAATGTTTTTAGTAGGAAAGATGTCAGGCTGATGGGTCGGAAATCCTTTGCTTGGTCGTAACTGGTACGGCCTGCTTTGGGAATGAAGATTACTCTTGCCGTTCTCCAGGCCACTGGTATGTAGCCCAGAGCCAGACAGGAGCGGAAGAGGTGGTACAGTGGTGCCTGCAGGCAGTTTGCCCCCTCCTGTAATAAGGCCGGAAAGATCCTGTCTATACCGGCGCTTTTATACCATTTAAAGGATTTTATTGCCCAATTGATTCTGTCGTAGGTGACAACTTTTGATGCAAGGTCCAAGTTCATCGGTCGAGCCCTTAGGCGTAGGGCCCGAGCAGTTGTCAGCCTTGCATTCTCAGAGCCAGGAAAATGAACCGCCGTTAGATGCCTTAGAGTTTCTTCAGGGGAAGTTGTGAGCTCACCCGAGGAGAGCCTCAGAGTCGTCAGCTTTGCGTTTCTGCTTTTAGATATAACTTTATTTACCCTAAGAGCCTCTGGAAAACCTTCTATTTTTGAGCCGAAGTTCTTCCAGCTCTCCCGTTTGGACCAGCGTATGAGGTTTTTATACCTGCGTTGCGCGCTTTTGCACAGGTCCCAGTCAGACAGGTATCCTGTGCGCAAGGCGGTTCTCAGTCGTTTACGTGTTTGCACTCGCATTGTTTGGATTTCGGGGTTCCACCAAGTCACCCTTTTCCCCAGTTTTTGTGTCTTCAGTTGGCAGTTCTCCTCATAAGAAGATACCACCGCCTCCTGAACGAAGTTTGCAAAGGTTTCCGATTCACACACTTTGCGCAGTGTGGGTGGAAGGTCACTTAGCTTTGTGCTCAGAGAGACTCTATATTTGTCCCAATTTGTCTTTTTTGGGTTGCGATACTTAACTGTGTTGTTAGTCTCAGCAGCCAGTTTAAAGACTATGTATCTGTGATCCGACAGTGACGGTTTGTTTGACACATGAAACTTGACAATCTTCTGAGAAAGATTGTTAGAAGCTAGTGTGACATCAATGGTTTCCTGCCTGCTCGCGGTAACAATAGTTGGTGAGCTACCACGATTTAGGAGGTCCAGATCTGTCGTGAGATATTCCAAAAGTTTTTCCTCCCTTAGGTTGACGTCCAAGCTTCCCCACACAGTGTGGTGAGAGTTGGCGTTGCAGCCCATCAAGAGTTTGTACTTTTTGGCCTCGCAAAATTTTACCAGGTCCTCAAATTCCCTGTAGGGAGGAGGCCCTGGCGAGTTATAAGGTAGGTAAACTGAACAGATCACTATTTGATCCGTTCCGTTTCTACCAGTCGGAAAAGTTGTAGAGGGGTTTGGCCTGTAACTTGTCGGAGATAAATTATGAAGGACCTTGAGGAGGAGCCTTCGTCTTGGGCTGGGGTCTGTGAAGTTTGAGCTTCATTACCCCAGAGTACACGCTGACGGCTTCTAAGTGTTTGGCCGATGCCGGATCGATACCCAGGACTAAACGGATCTTGGAATCCTCGTCCTTTCTATCGTGCACCTTCCACAACAAAGTATTGAGGCCCTAATGGTTTCGCCCATTACGTTTAAGAATATCAGCCGTGGTCTCAGAGGTTTCTTCCAGTTTTGGGATTGCTCCCCCCTTGTCCAAGCGAAGGTTAGAGCCCTCCCAGAAGCTGATTGTTGGGAAAACCTCTTCCAGCCATTCAGCAGTGCAAGTGTCTTCACAGGAGACGTTGATCGTCCCCAACTCCGACAACCGAAACCCACCAAACCGCGGGAAGAAGCTACCCTCGATGCAGTCTGCCATCTTTGAGACCGCCGAGGAAACAAACAAACTTTGTTCCCTCGTTATCGTTACCTTGGGGTAATCCGAAGGAGCGATTGCGTATCTCAGTCCAGCAGCCTGAGCGTAGCTAAAAGCGTTGGCCGAAGGCCTCGGCTTTTTAGCAATTTGTGTGACGCCGGGAGGAGTGTCCCCCACGCTGCGGTCCCGCTTGGAGCCCGCAGACGTGGAGGTCACCACTTCCTGCATCACTGAAGAGCTGGCTTGAGCTGCGAGGCGCAGCCTCCGCCTTCTCTTCTTTTGTGCTCCTGAGAGCTGGCCTGCTTTTTTGGCAGGTGTTGCCGAGTCACCAGACAGTTGTGCTTCTGCTGCAGAGTTCACCTTGACGGGACCCTCCGCTGCGGAGTCCCCACTGCCGGATAGCTGAATAGCGTCGTTTTTACCGACGCGTTTCGGTGACGAGGTAAGTTCCTTGCCAGGACTAGCCTGGTAGTTCCTTACTTCGTCCGATTTAGTGTTTTTTAAATTTAAATGGTCCATATTGTTCCCACGAGTATTCAGGAAATAAAGGGTCCGCCAGCACAGTGCCTGCATGTGCTGGTAAGGCTATGTACAGTTGAGAGCATAAAAAGTGGGACATCAATGTCGTTGTTTCAAATTTTAAAGTTAATTTGATCTTACAAGATGCTAATAAGCTCCTTTTTAACTATCTCCATATCTTAATTATGTCCAATTTGCCCTAACAATATTTACGTTGTAAAATAACAATAAAACCTAATTTGCATCAAATTTTAAAACTGACAGCAATTTGATGTCCCACTTTTTATGCTCTCAACTGTACAATGGGGGTCGCCCGGTACCCAAGGTTCGCCGCTAAATACTGGTCTCCCACCAGTCACGCATCCTGTCGCCACGCACGACTGCTTGGGATTGGATTTATTATAGAGGTTGTCTCCTCGCGACTTGGCCGGGTAGCCACCCCACCGTTCCTTGTAGCTATTACCGTTCACTTGGGTTCCGATCCCCTCCCGTCCGGGTCGTTGCAGCCCACAAGGTTTACGGAAGCTCGGGTACCTCGGGTTTGCTAAAGCCCGTACTGCGATGGCGTTTAAGGACTCAAGTCTTTAATTACAGGATATAAATCGGAATGCACTTCAGTCAATCACAAGTGTCGAATTAAGGGAGACAATTTAAAATGTTTTTTGTAAAGAAAATGTATGCTTTTCGGTACGCTTATTAAATTGCCCGGTAACAGAATGGGAACATGAACGGAACAAAAATAAGAACTTACCATAAGAACGAACAAACGATATCATCCAATGAAATTTAAATTTTTTAAATGTTAATTGTTACATGTTAAATAAATGTGAATAAATCAAATTTATATTTTTATTCCGTTTTTGTTTTGTTACTGGACAATTTTGCAGCAGCCTTAGTGAAGCACATATTAATCGGAAGTAGAATTTTTTTTTTAGTAAAATTTTAAATTTGATTGAACTATTTGCGATATTTTACTGCTCGATATTAATCTGCAGGATAAAATAGACAATGCGAAAAAAACTGGTACCGGTGGCGGCCCATCAGCCATAATAACTGATATAGATGAAATTATTTTTGATATAATTGGCAAGGATTCTCCAGTGTTGACTGGACTTGACGTGGACTTAACGATACGCATTCTCTTGCTAATATTAAGGAACATGAACCGCTACCTCTGCCAAAAACACAGATAGTTTTACAGTCAGCATTAAAACCGCCATCTCCGCCAATAGTAGTACCTACTACTTCTCATGCTGACGATGCCGTTGCCAATGTTTTATCAGAAATTAAAAAGAATTTGATGGGAAATATAATATCTGAAAAAAAGTCTTCGTTTAAACCTAATACTTGCAAGAGTATGATTAAACTCATTTATATATATATTATTTATTAAAACTTGCATGAAAAATTATTTTTAGGACATGTTGATAATGATGAAACTTTAATTGAGGAAAAACTCAGATTATCAGTTGAACTTTTAGAAAAAGAAAATTATTTAGAAACATTGGAAATTTTAAAATTAGAAAAAGAATTACAAGTTCAACCTTCTAAATTTACAAAAGATTTTGTAACCGTCGTGTTTAACCCTGTATTTGAAACTATTGAAGAAGAAATATTTGTAGAAAATAAATAAAGAAATAAGTGTTTAGTTTAGTTTAAATTTAATTTAAGTTTTTAAAGATTAAGTTACAAAAAACTTACAAGACAACTAATAATTAATTTGTTGTTTATAATAATTAAATATTTATATGCATTCTGTGGCATTTATATCATTAAATTTAAAATTTGTTGCTGTCTCAGTCGTCCATCTAATTGTTGTGGAAATTCTTCAATATTATCAACAATTAAATTTTCTTTAGCAAGTCTATCTTCATTATCTTTTTCTATTTCAAACGGGTCATTCATTCTTACAAAATTGCATAAAGTAGCACAACATTTTATGACACGGGCAACGTAAGAAGGATTTTTTAAACGAAGATAATTGAGGCAAGGAAATTTTTCATTAAGGATACCTAATGCTCTTTCTATTGTTTGTCGCGTAGATTTTAGACGACGAATGTATATCCGTTCTGCTTCAATATTTGGATCATGATGAAGAGGTGTCATCAACCATGTTTTTAATGGATACGCAGAATCGCCTAATATAACACCGTTAGGAAAAATATTTTCATTTTGCAACCTTTCGTATAATGTGCTGTTCCGAAGAACCCGTGCATCATGCACGCTACCGCGCCATCTGGCACAAACAAAATAAAATTGGCAATTTGCACCAGAAACGAACATTGCGTTTACCGAATGATTACCATTTCTATTTACAAATGCGGCCTCATTCTCAATAGGAGCATCTATTTTTATTAGGGAACCATCAACAACTCCGAAAACATGAGGAAAGTATGCAATTTGATAAAACCGTTCTATTTCGCCGGCTAAATCTTCAGGGAAAGCAACTATTCTATCAAACAATGTTCTATTTACTGCTCTCACTACGTTTTTTACTGCTCTGCATACAGATGATTTATGAACCCCATGCATGTCTCCTATAGTGTGAAATTGGCTACCGGATCCCATCCAATGTAGCGCTACACATAGCTGTTGTTTAGCTGATAGAGCCCCGCTTTCATTAGTTATGTGACTTAATTGGAGTCCAATCCCTTCTAAAAGGCTATTGAATCTTTCTCGCGAAATGCGGAATCTTTCTTAAAAACCATTGTGGTTCAAAAAGAAAAGTTAATTTGTGGTCGAAAAATTTTTCGCCTTCGTACAAGTCTATTATTTTCAGGTACATCTTCGTCTTCCGAAGAAGAAAAAAAATTATGTCTTATCATATTTAATACTTTTGTATCTGTCAACTAACACTTGAAATAATAAATAATTGAATATGTCTTGTTTATTTATTAAAACTTGAATTAACACTTGTCAACTAACACTTATTTATAACTTTTGTATCTAAGTTATATTAAAGTATAAGTGAATCGAATCTTGTAGAAAAGTTACAAGGTTTTAGTAATAACTTGTACAAACAACTAATATATTTAAAAAAAATAGAACAAAATACTAGTAATCTACACTAATATTATCAAAATATTATTTGTAATTTGTAAATATAATAAATTTTGTTGTGCAACAGAAATTACAAATTATTAGTATTTTTACTAATAACATTAACATGTAGTTCATTGTGCAACAGGCCCCGGGTTGTTTTATGAGCAAATTAAACCTTAAAGAGGTTTATTTTCTAATCTCAATTTCAAGGTCATGCAGAAAATATTTAAAATTTACCTTTAATAATACACTATATCAATTCAATTGCCTGCCATTCGGATTAAGCACAGCTCCATTGGTATTTACCAAAATTATGAAACCTGTAATTGCATCCTTAAGGAAAAAAGGTCATTTGTTGGTAGTTTATTTAGACGATTTTCTTTTATTAGGAAACACATATGACAAAGCAAATATTAACGTTGTCAAACCCTAACCTTATTAAAAAAAACTTGGTTTCGTAATAAATACTTCTAAAAGTCAGCTAAAACCTAGTCAAGTTTCTAAATTTCTAGGTTTTAATTTTAACTTTATTGACATGAACGATTAACATTCAACTCTATTGATTAGAACTTCCTTTATAAAAACAAAAACAAATAACGAAACTTATAAATAAATTCAAAAACTCGAAACGTTGTACAGTTCGCGAATTGGCCCATTTACTGGGAATACTAACTTTGGTATGTCCGGCAGTCGAGTATGGGTGGGTATACACCAAAAAACTAGAGCAAATTAAATTAGAAGCTTTAAAACGGTTGGATGACTATAATATAGTAGATCTGTATTGGTGGATGACACATATTGTTAACGCGAAAAAGCCAATTGCCGCAAAGACATTTGCACTAGAAATATTTTCTGATGCGTCTAGATCCGGATTGGGTGCAGTATGCAAAAACCAAAAAACACACGGATATTGGAATGAACTTGAACAGTCGCTTCATATTAATCATTTAGAGCTGCTTGCCGCCTTTTTCGGGTTGAAATGTTTTGCCAAGAATTTACATCACTGTAATATTCTATTAAGAATAGATAACACTACAGCCATTTATTATATAAATCGCATGCGTGGGGTAAAATTTAAAGAATTGAGTAATTTAGCTAGAAACATTTGGCTGTGGTGCGAAAGTCGTGACATATTTGTATTTGTTTTATATATTAAATCGTCGGTTAATATAGAAGCTGATCGAGAGTCCCGTCGTAAGAAAAGCGAAACCGAAAGGCAATTAGCGGATTTTGCTTTTAAGATCATTACTAATCAATTCGGCGCTCTTGATATAGATTCATTTGCGGACAAGAACAACAAAAAATGTAAAAAAAAATATTTCGTGGATAAGAGACCCGGATGCGATAGCAATCGATAGCTTTCACAGTGTTGTGGGGCAATTTTAACTTTTATGCGTTTCCACCTTTTTCGACGATTTTAAAAGTATTACAAAAAATCACTGCCGATAAAGCAGAAAGAATTGTTATTGTACCGTTTTGGCCCACTCAACCTTGGTACCCTATTTTTACGTCACTTTTAATAAAAGAACCACTTGACTTTCAACCAAATAAAAACTTATTGTTTTGCCCTGACAGACACCATCACCCACTATGGAACTCACTTACCCTGGTGGCAGGCTATTTATCGAACAAGCCAGGTTAAAATGGGGTACATTTTTTTCTTCAATAAATGCAATGATGTCGTTAATAACAACATCTACATTTAACCAATATGAAGTCGGACTAAAGCGATGGTGGTATTTTTGCAACGAGCGTAATTGGGACCCTTAAGAATACAACATTTTAAACTTTTTAAATTTTTTCACAAAGGAACTAAATAGAGGAGCTTCGTATGGTTCCCTCAATAGTACTAGATTAGCATTGGCCTACTTAATTTCGGCAGAAGTAGGGCTCGATCAACAAATTAAACGTTTTTTCAAAGGAGTTCAAAAGCTAAAACCTCAAAAACCAAGATATGAACATACGTGGGACCCTGACATTGTTCTGAGGTGCTTAAATGATTTAAAAAATGCTGAAATTAGTATTATTGTCCTAACAAAAAAGCTAGCGTCGCTTTTAGCACTTACCACAGCACATCGAGTGCAGACTTTGTCACTGATTGACGTGCGAAACATTGTGACAACTAACGAAGGTCTGGAAATAAAAATCCTAGAAAAAATTAAAACAACTCGCCGAAATGTTACTCAACCAACATTAGTATTACCATACTTCAGTAACAAACCCGAGTTATGTGCAGCTCGTACATTGGAAATGTACTTAGAAAGATCAAAAACTATTAGACCGGACACGTTATAAATAATCTTATACCAACAAGAAAACCATATCAAGTTGCAAACCCTCAGTGAATTAGTAGATGGATCTAGGAAATTCTAGGAAAAAGCGGCATTGATACCACGGTATTTTCAGCACACTCAACTAGACACGCAAGTACTTCCGCAGCTAATAGAAAGGGAGTTAGTCGAGACACGATTAAAAAGACCGCAGGGTGGTCAGAAAATTCAAAAACGTTTGCTATATTTTATAACATTTTGATTTTATCTTCAAATTTGTTCGCTAAAGCAATTATAGAATGAGACCCGATGTCATTATATTTATATTTTGATAAATAAATGCGTTTATCGCAACATACTTTAAACATCTACAGTTATATGATCACAGAGGGCGGAGCGCAAATATAATTATAAGATCAAACGAACTTACCTGTGAAGTTCGATCTTAATTATATGTAGCGCTCCTCCCGAAGATGATCATTCGCTCCCAAACCCTATAGTTTTCAAAGTTCAAAGAGGACGTACTACAGTTATATGATCATCTTCGGGCGGAGCGCTTCATATAATTAAGATCGAACTTCACAGGTAAGTTTGTTTGATCTTATAATTTTTGAAGTATTTGTCTTGCTATATCCATAAATAAAAACATATGGTGCGAGTCCCCGAAACAACCAATTGGTGCTTAGTTTAGAGTATATGCGGGGAATGTTTAATTGTATCATGTCTATGATAAATTATGTTTGTTCCGAGAAGGTTTTACATCGGGTTTGCATTCGGTTTACAAACTGTTCCCATTGCGCGTGTCAAAAACAAACAGTTGGCAATCCAAAAGATTTCGATTCACATTCTCCAAACGGTTTTATAACTATTTTCTGGTTTGGTATAACTAGTTTCTGGATGGTTTTAGAAATTGTATCTGGACGTGGGTGCACAAGGGCGTGCTTAAAATGTGAATTATGGTTGGTTGGGTGTGGTTTGGGCCATATGACGATGATTTCATATTACGTTATTAGAGTATTATATTATTTTGCAACGCCATCTACCATTGGGTAGACATTCAATTCAACAGGAACAGCGCCTCTCCGTGGCGCGCGTTGTACTAAAAAAAGCCCTCTCTGGTCGGGCGTTGGCAATATCAGAAATGCGAAACACTTTGCCTTATACCATGGCACATCTGTATATAACCTTATCTGTGCTCATACTAAAGGGGTGTATATCAAATTAGGTATTAACTGGTATGGTTAATCAAATTTGCACTCTTTTGAGTTGCCACGCAACAAGTTATCGAAATTTAACCGGCAAATCCAGGGGTAAGACTATTAAATGAATAGAAGCAGAAATTTCCTTTCTATGCGAGTTTTGTGTTTTGTCAATTTTTAATACATTGTAATAACCACTTGATGCGCATTCGAATATACATATCAATACAATTTTAATTTTTTTTGTGTATTGAGATAGGTGGAATAAAAAAGATTATTAAAAAAAGATTGACTGACAACGATCCAATAATATTTGTTGTGCCTTTTGAAGATTATTATTCAAAACTTATGGAATGCCATGTATCTACGGGCCATGGAGGCAGAGATAAAATGAATGCTTCATTAAAAACAAAATACTCGATTCCGCGTACAGTTATTTAAATATTTAATTGTATTTAAATTATACAATCACCACTTTGACAAAAAAAAAATGGATTTAAGAAGAAGAAAAATTCAAAGTTCTACTAAATGGTTTAATACTGGCAGACTAGTTTCCACTATCTAAATTTAAATTACTATCTACTTTTTTTTTCTTCTTCTTAACGAATACTACTATTTGAGAAAGGACCTATTAAACAAGTTTAAACTGAATTTGCTTCAAAAATATTATGTTTATTTTCAAATAAAAATATAAAAACTTTTAATATACAAATTAGAATAACTAAACATTTAAATGGATAATAAAAAAAAATCAAAATTTAAAATTACTTATTGCAACATGGAGCGGTAAAGTGGCATCTACTGTGGCATTTTCTTTGAGCCTTAAAGCAGAGGCACCTGTTTGTACGACATTGAGTTTTACTCGGTTTACAAAGGCATTTCTTCACACCTTGCCCTCCAAACTTTGACACTTTAGAAACAGCTTCTCTTAATGAGATGACATTTTCTGGAATGGCCATTGCATTGGAATTTTGAGCAGCAACTAAATTAATTTCGTCCCGTGAAAACCATCGGTTAAGGCGGCCATTTTCAGTTCCTATCTGATAAACTCCGTTTCGTGAATCGACAATAATTCCCAATACATTCTTTGGGTCAAGTGGGCCTCTATCAAAATGTGGAACTACTACAGAGACATGCTCTCCCACTTGTATATCTTTGAATTTCTTTTTGGTTGTCTGAATCATTTTTTCAGCAGCACGTTTTTGACCAATAGTGCATTTTAATCTCTCAGTTGTTGTTACTTTTTCTCTGCAACAGAGATTGCACATCCATCCAGTTTCATTTATTACACCGTCAGTAGAATTTGACAAAACGGAAGAAAATTGACATACAATTTCATTGCAAGTCAAACTTTGGTTATTGTCCGATTTGCCCGCAATTTCGATCACAATCGGAATATCATCAAGACTATTAAGTTCTTGTATTCCGCCGTTTTCCATGCCACTGTTGTCAATAGTGTCATTGTCATCTTCGTCTAGCTGAAGATTTGCTTCGATTTCAATATTATGGACAATAGGAATATCATCAAGGCTAGATATTTCGTTTATTCTGATATTTTCTACAACACTATTATCAATATCAACATTTTGATTGTCTATGTCATTGTTGTTAACTAAATCATTCTTCTGCAGCATGTCCTCCAATTCTTCTTCTGTTGAAATATTATCAACTGTTTCATTTGGTAAATTACAGGAGTAAAGGCCAACTTGAAAATCGGCACCAAAAAGAGCCTTATATGGAGATCGTCCTATAGTCCTATGAAATGACGAATTTTTATGCCATTGGACAAAGTAGCAACCAAGCGACCAATTTTGAGAATTATTGTCCTGAAGCCAAACTCGCAGCATGTTTTCCACATCTTGATTGCTTCTTTCAACGCTTCCCTGACTTTGAGGGTGACGTGGGCGACCATTTATTATTTTGCAAGCGGGCCATTTTGACGTCATATCCCGAATAATGTAGTTAATAAATTCGCGGCCATTGTCGCTTTGCAAGATTTTTGGAGCACCAAATTCCAAGAATATTTTTAATAGCTCGTACGCAACATCTTCCGCACGCTTTGTCTTCAGTGGCCTCAAGTGAACAAATTTAGTTAAGTGGTCCTGATAATTCATTAACCATTTAAATTCCCCATCTGGAGTTGATTGAAAATCAATGAGATCAACTTGACCGCGATGGTTCCAATCTTTGGATAAAATAGGTTTTATTACTAGCCCTTTTCGAATTTGACCTCTTTTTTCGGCGCAGCGCGTACAACATTTGAGAAATATTTCAATAACTGTACGCGGAATCGAGTATTTTGTTTTTAATGAAGCATTCATTTTATCTCTGCCTCCATGGCCCGTAGATACATGGCATTCCATAAGTTTTGAATAATAATCTTCAAAAGGCACAACAAATATTATTGGATCGTTGTCAGTCAATCTTTTTTTAATAATCTTTTTTATTCCACCTATCTCAATTATATCATATTGCTTTCCAAAATAATGTTGCTCATTTGTTCTTCTTTTCGAATTTTGGAGTGCTGATCTTGCTTCAAATAATATTTGTAAAACATTTGCCACTCGTTCGGAAGACCACGGTTTCTTTTGAGCATTTTTCTTGTCTGAAAAGTAAATGAAAATACCTATAGTCCTTTGGTCAGCAAATTACAATACTAATTTTCAGTACAAATGTAAACATTAGTCTTTACAAATACGTTTTTAGAATTGAAAGTCAAACCTTAACCTCAAATAAAACACAAATACCACCATAAAATTTCTCTAGTTCAGAATAAAAGTGCATCTTGTCCACTCCATTACTGCTTTCATCCATAATATTAACTTTAGTTTTAGATAAACGTAATAAAAAAAACTGACACATATCATACAACTCTATTCACAACAATAACGAAACAATCTGGCGAACAATACGTTAGCCAGAATGTAAAACGAGAAATGATTTAATACACTTGACAATTTGGCTATGAGCGGTTCGTCGATTTATAAAACGTCTAGCCCTTTTATTAAATGACTAGCCAGATTGTCAAACTAAGCTAAGTCAACGAAGATTTGACAATCTGGCCGCGTTTTATAAAACGACTAGACGTTTTATAAAACGGCGGATTTTGGATTCCGGCTGCGACATATATATTAATTAAACAGATTATTATCCATTTATGTAATTTCGTTTAGTTGCATAATATTGAAATTTGTAGCTAAACCAAACAAGTTCCCAAAACAACCACTCGGTGCGTAATTTAAGTGTATACTACATATTATAAAAATTATAAAAATATTTAAAAAATTGTTGTATACATTATTGTGTACAAATCGCCTGTAATAACATATTTTGCAAAACCAATTAATAATTATTTATATAATTAATTTACTCATTAAACGAACTTACCTAGGTGAAGTTCAATCATAATTATGTGAACCGTCATTCTCTCATGCTTACTTGTTTGTATATCTTGCAATTATACCAGCTCACAACGTTTAAATTTGAATTTAAAGCAGGGATTTTGTTATTCACCCTGCCAACCGTGCCTCTCCGGTCTCCCGCGCCAGTGCATTGCTCCTATCTTCATTCTTTTAGAGCAACAGGGAAATCGGGAATACTAATCGGGTGGGTCGTAAGCATGAGATAATGACGGTTCACATAATTATGATTGAACTTCACCTAGGTAAGTTCGTTTAATCAGTAAATTATGTTTCACCGTCATTCTCTCATGCTTACTTGTTTGTATAGATGTTCAGAGCAAGTCGCTACTGGATTCTAGATGTTCTTAAAATTTGTAAAATAAAAGTATTATTTATATTGTTTATTTTACTTAAAAATTGAATTTATAAACTCGTCTCTATCTATGATTGGCCGATTATAAAACTTAGCAAAGGTACTGGAAGTACTTGACCAGCCTGCGGTAGCCCTGATATTTTCTATGCTAGCGCCATTCCTACTTGCTGCCGACGAAGCTGCGTGACGTACAGAATGGGGTCCAAAGCATGATATGTCAATTCCACTATGACCCATCACCTCCTTAAGCCATCGGCTTAATGTTTGCTTTGATGCGGGATGAAAAGGTTTGGCATGAGTCAGAAATAGTCTATCATCTTCTCCAGACCTGATGTTTTTGGATCTATTCAAGTAAACATCTAATGCACCGGCTACACAAAGTTTAGGTTGCTCTTTAAAATAAGGAAAGAAGAAGGAGGGCTGTGGTTTGCCTTCTCCCGACGTCTTGAGTTTGTCTGGTACAAAAATTCGAATACCATCATCGATTCGAGAAATGTTTTTCAATCTCAACAGAGACAATGTTTGTAATCGATGTACAGTTGAAAGTGCGAGAAGACCAAGCAACTTTAATGATAAACATTTCATACTGACTGTTTCATTGGGGTGTATGGATTCTAGATGTTGCAAAACTTGCTTAGGATCCCAGGTGTAGGCGTACTTTGGTCTAGGTGGTTTAACATTATGTAGTCCCTTAAAGAATCTTTTTATTGCTGGATCATTTGAAAATTCATTCAAAGAGATCAGTGAAACAGCTGAACGAAAGGTGTTTATTGAGAGACCTTGGTTCACTTTATCCATCAGGAACTCCAATATCTGACTAGAGTTGCTTCGAAAAACATCATGTTTGTTTATTTTGAAAAATTCCCACCACAGACGAAGAGCAGAATTATATTGTTTAAGCGTCGATTCTGATAGAGACGAGATGAGTATTTCTAATGCTGACTCAGGGCTTCCTCTGATGATGTATGCCTCCCGGATAAGAGCCCGGCCACCAGGGTAAGGCTCCTGGAGAGAGGGTGTGGTCTCCTGTCAAAAGGTGAAGTTAGTAATAAATCATTTGGTGCAAAGAATAGTGGTCTCCCACATATCAAAGAATTAAACAAAGGAAACCATGGTTGGGCTTCCCAATGCGGAACAACCAAGATACCCATAGCTTTCTCATAAACAATTTTCCGTAAGGTTTGGAGAATCATAGAAAATGGCGGAAAAGCGTAAAAGAATAAACCTCCCAAATTTAAGGTAAAAGCATCTGGGTCTCTAAACCAAGAAATGTATTTATTACACTTTGCGTTCTGACGGGAGGCGAGCAGGTCTATCTCAGGAGTACCAAATTCTTTGGTAATAAAGTTAAATGCATAATCTGATAAAGACCACTCTGTATCATCTCTTATCTGTTGCCTCGACTGAAAATCTGCTTCTATATTTTCCTTGGATTTAATGTACGACGCGAAAACCCATATATTCCTAGCTTCACACCATTGCCAGAACGTCCTAGACAGATTGTTTAAATAAGGATATCTAGTGACCCCCATTCTATTAATGTATGCTATCGCAGTCGTATTGTCAATTCTTAAAAGAATTTCGCAATTTGTTTTTTCTTTTGCAAAACATTTTAGACTAAATAGAGCAGCTAAAAGTTCCAAATAATTAATATGTTTTATGCTCTCATTCAAAGACCAAAAACCTCTGGCAGTGTGGCCTTCACATGAAGCTCCCCAACCAGATTTACTAGCATCTGAGAAAATCTCGAGAACAAAATTACGCGTTCTAATGTGGTTAAACCCGTGTGCATTACGTTTCCACCACAGAATATCTTCCTGTATATCCCTATGATTATGCATCTTTGCATTATACGAACCTTTCGACTTCTCTAACGCTAATGACTTGAAATGTTCAAGTCTCTTGGTATATAACCAACTATACCTCAGCGCCGGGCAAGCTGAGACAAGAACACCCAACAAGTGGGCAAAATCTCGAATCCTGATATGATAATGAGGAAATTTTTTCACTCAATGAACCAATTTTGTCTATCTTTTCCTGTGGTAGTCTTAAGCACATGTGCTTTGAGTCAAAAATGAATCCCAAAAATCTACATGACTGAGAAGGTGTTAGTTGACTTTTGTCTAAATTGATAATAAACCCTAAAGACGTAAGCAAGGAGCAAGTTAGGCTAATATTGTGCATGGTATCTTCCTTTGAAGATCCAAGTAGAAGAAAATCGTCCAAATAACAAACAGATGAGCAAGACATTGATCTAAGACGAGCTAAAACGGGTCTCATAATTTTGGTAAAGACAAAGGGGGCTGTACACAAGCCAAAAGAAAGACAAGCCAAAAGGAAGACAATTATAGTGGTAAAGTTTACCAGTAAACATAAACTTCAAATATCTCCTATGTGTAGGAGCAATTGGTACCATGAGATAAGCATCCCTAATGTCAAGAGCCGCCATATAGCAGTTAGGTGTCAACTACTTGATCACCGTGGATCGGTCTTCCAACTTAAAATGTTGGGGAGATAGACATTTATTCAACTTCTTAAGGTTTAAGGTGAGGCGTTTTGAACCACTCTGTTTTGCAACTAGAAAGATAGGAGAAACAAACTGACCCTCTTCAGAAAATGATAAAGAAACAGCTCCGATATCCAGCAATCGCTTAATTGCCGAATAAATTTCATCTCTGTCTTTTGACGACCATTTCTGTTCAGAGGGGACTACACTTTGAGTTGGCTTACTTAAGAAAGGAATTTTATAACGTCTAATCCATGAAAGCACGACAGAGTCGTTTGTTAAATCAGACCAATTCTGATAATGATAATATAAGCTACCTGCATACTTATTTCTTACTTGTGAAATTAGTTGCGTCCGTATTTGCTTCGAGTCCTTGAAGTTTTTGTCTGATTGTGGCGAGTAGCTCGGCCGATAATTCGGTAATGACTCGTTCTTCTGGAATTCCTGGCGCTGTTTCTGGTTTTGGGGTTGGCGCTGCTCTTGTCCACCTCGATACTGGCCTGAGTATTGTTTGGGAGGTGGACGCTGGTAGTTTAAATTTTGCTTAAATGGTCCAGCTGAAGTCTTCGGAATCACTTTCTTAGGAACTTGAAGAATCTTAGTCGTATCTTCCAGCTGTTTTGTTGTCGTGAGGCGTTGAACTAGGTTATCTCCAAAAAGTTCAGTACCAATTGGGGTCTATGTAAGTGTGTCGGCATATTCTTTATTGATATTGTTGTAGTTCACAATTAAAGCTCGACGAGACAGTGAGTACTCGTGATGAAGATCCGACAAAATTCTGCCTGCATCGCTAAGATAAGTTATTATCTGCAGATCTGCTTCCCCCCTCACTTCTTTACCAATAGCCATATTAAGAGCTGCCCCAATGGCGGCGATACCGCTTCCTAGTTGTCGCTGCAAGACTGCTAGGCGTTCATCCCTTTGATTGGCTGAAGGTCCCACTATTTTTCGTACATGAATGTTGATAATTGGAGCTTCTAATGAAGCGCAATTTGATGGTAAAGGATATTTTTCCAAAACCGTTTCCTTCTTGGATTTATCCAGGCCATTTTGAACAATCGATGTCCATCCCTGAGCCAAATGTTCAAATAAGGGAGGGCCTATAGGTTTGGCCAGTTGACCGTCATCGCCGAGAGCCGTGAGAATGTCTTGCGAAATGGGATGGGACGATTCGTCCACCGAAGTCGGTTGAACAATCTGCAGGTCCTCACCTGCAGGTCTCTCTGGAGCAAGTTCAGGCACATCTTCGACAGATTGCGGCCGGTTTTCGCCAGTTGGGCGATATTCATCAGCCGGCGAGCCTTGATAGAACAATAAAACTATGTTAATTAACGGCATAGATGTTGAAGTTTCAGAGTTAAGCCGCAAAAAAACGGCAACCTGACAACGTAATGTTACAGGTAAGCAACGTGTACAAATACCGGCGCGGCGCAGTGGAAAAAAATTTGAGGTTATATGTCAACGACCCCCTAATCGCTATAGTATAGCGTCACTGAATTTATTCCAACTTCAACTTATACAAGCACGGTAGATGCAAACTTAGATCATTTAGTCTAAGGATGCAAACGTCAAAGTTTCTGGTAGCAACTAGTGATAGTTATAGTATAACCTCACATTAATTTTGGTTCATTAGAGCCAGAATGCTTTCCATAATGGAAAACCAATTTGGCACCTACCAATATCGATATCTCGGTTTTGAGGAGCAAGCGGATTCAACCCATGACTCGAAGTTGAGGTTCTTCTGCTATGGCTGCGTCTAGAACGTGATCGATTTCGGCCATGTACTAGCACTTTAATTTTCTTCGACAATTTCTTCATTAAAACTCGCAAATCTTCTTCGGACTGCGAGGAAGATCTCGATCGAGGCCTCTTGTGATGTCTACCCATGACTATCTAAAAAACTTTAAAAACACTAGCAAAACTGTATAAACACGTGTGTCTAGCTGGCACAACGACAAAAGAATGAAGATAGGAGCAATGCACTGGCGCGGGAGACCGGAGAGGCACGGTTGGCAGGGTGAATAACAAAATCCCTGCTTTAAATTCAAATTTAAACGTTGTGAGCTGGTATAATTGCAAGATATACAAACAAGTAAGCATGAGAGAATGACGGTGAAACATAATTAAAAGTTGTTTATTTTTTTCATAAAAGTACTCAAAAGTAAAGTTCTCATAAGCACCAGTATGTCCATATACATGCAGTAGTAAATTTATCTGTAGTTGTTCCATTAGTCTGAACCACGGAAAATTTTATTTTCTAAATGAAATACAGTTAGTTTAATATTGTTTAACAATTTGTAATTGATGATTTATTTAGTTTTATTTATTAAGATTTTTTAATACAAAAGAAATTCACCTTTGATATTTTTGGCAAGTTTTTTTCAATTACTTCTCTCGTAGAGGAAATATTGTATTCATGAATATTGTTATCCAAATTTCACTTTTTTTTACTCTATAGAACGCGTAAATTACGAAAATCATATTCACTAATTTCCGTCTGTCGGTCTGCCTGTCGGTCTGTTCGCTTCTTTAAACCACTATATTTCGGAATTTACTGACCCGATTAAAGCAAAATTTGCGACCTTTTTTCTACCTGCCCATGAATTGTCAATGAAAAAAAAATTATAAAATTCTGAAAGACCTGCGCATTATAGGCCAAAAACATGCCAAAACCAGCAAAATGGGTGCATCCACTTAATCTTCTAAAGTTGCGGACCGATTTTGATTTGTTGTTTTGCAAACTTGTTTAGTAAAGCTACAAATTTCAATATTTTGCAACTAAACGAAATTACATAAATTGATAATAAACTGTTTAATTAATGTATACACGAGTTATATATTAGCATAATATTTTCTCACACTAAATTACTTGAAGAAGCAGAATTCGATTCCGATGGAATCTTATTGCATTTTCTGATATGCTGATGTTATGTATTTTTATTTTACCTCATAGTTATGAGAATATTATTTTTCAGTCTAAGATTTGCTGTCCTATAGATAACTTGTAATTTTAAATCTTAATAAAAACTTTTTAAAAAGAAGTTATTTGAAACGAAATATATTTTTGGCGCAGTCGGTAGGATTTAGCGTGTTGCTCATATCGGTTTTGGTTGACACAAGTGCCATTAACTAATTGTGCAATTCGATATTAATCGTTAAACGCTTTTCCGAACAATTGTATGGTGAAACGGGAATCGGACTGACCAATTAGTGTCCCGAAAGAAGTGAACCACAATTCAACACCTCCAGACAGCACTAGACTCCCTTTGGAAATCCACCAGCGGTCTCAAGACAAGAGTGTGTGAGTACAAGGCATTTCTTTAAACCAATCCTAATATTAATTAATGCTAATATCAAAAAGTACACTCCATTTTTAACTAAATTAATATTGGATAATTGAATAATTATAGAATTGAAAATAAATGATATGTTGAATTACATTTAATTATTTTATGAATGACGCAATAGAAGAGTTAGCTGCAAATTTAGAGTTAGCATTAAATTTTGAAGAAAGAGAACCTATAAATATAGAAATGGCAGTAAATTACCACTTGTTAAGATTAACTATTGACACGGTCCCAAATTATTCTGGGGACCCTCATACATTAGAAATTTTTATAAACAGTTGCGATAACCTAGTTGAGCAATATAGTAATAGGCAACAAAGAGCAGATCCTATTAATACATTTTTATTAAAAGCAGTAATCGCTAAACTGACAGGTAGAGCCTTGATATTGGTAGGAAATCGAACTGAGTTACAGACATGGAATCAGATCAAAGAAACATTACGTTTAACATTTGGCGATAAGAGAAATCTAGAATGTTTAGCTCAAGACTTGTTAATTTTGAAATCATTTCGGAATGAATCACCGCAAAATTTCGGCGCTAGAATCCAAGATATTCGTAGTCTTATTATTTCTAAAGTAAATGCAAGTGATGCCCTAGATCAACAACAAAAGGAGCATTATATTTTAAACTACAATAATTTAGCATTGACCACCTTTATAAGAGGACTCTTTGGTAGAGTGCAGGATATCGTTAGGCTAAGAAACCCAGCGACTTTAGAAAACGCTATAGCTATAGTTATAGAGGAGGAAAATTTTATGTATGGACAGAAACAAATAACTTTTTCGCAATCAAGTAATAATGTTCGCTCATACAATTAAGATAGAAACACCCCTCGTAATAATGTACACAGAAATAGCGAGAACACCTCCCCAAATAATTTTCAACCAAATTCTCAAATTGGCGGTGCTTATTCTCCAAGATACAATCAGTTTAGACCCCTTTACTACAATCAGAATCAACCATCAAATTACGCCATAAGAAATCAGTTTCCTTCGCAGCCCATAAATATACAACCTCGTCCGCCTAGACACAATCACTTTCCCACTAACCGTCAAACATTTGGTCCTCCTAGAAATGTTTTCAGACCCACTGGCAGAACACCAAATAATAGAACAGAACCTATGTCAACAGTATCACGAAATCCAGCGAGTACTGTTAACCGTAGCAGTCAAAATTTTGTCCCAAACAATCAATATAATCAAAGATTTCAACAATCAACCCCTAGATATACCGTTGAAGAACTAAATTATACAGAGGAAATAAATAATGAAGCTGAGGAAAATTTTCATGTGCCAGGGCCAAGCAACCTAAAACCGTAATCGAACTAAACAACCTTATAAGCAAAAATGACTTACCATACATCGAAATAAAATACCCACCAATGAAATTACTAATTGATACGGGATCAGCTATTTCAATTATAAAACCTTCTATTATAGAACGATATTTTCCGCATACTATTTATCATGATCCTTTTACTATTAGAACGTGTTTAGGACAAAAAGAATTTAGATTCAGAGCCAATGTCCCGATCCTTAAAGAATTTAGAATAAACAGCTTATTAGAAGTTCATCTTTTTGACTTCCACGAATTCTTTGATGGAATTATAGGATTTGACAGTATCAAGAGCCTCGGATTTGGAATTGATTTTGCAACCAATAGATTAATTAATAATAATATAGAAATTCCTCTACAGTACCGAAAATCGAATATAAATTTTGAAAAAATTATTAAATTAGGTCCCAATGAAATCTTACAAACAAAAATACCAGTTACAATCAATGAAGGCGAAATTATTGTTCCTGAAAATAATCTTCATGGAATAATTATCCATGAAACTTTAACAACAGCTCAAAATGGCGAAGCTCTAATTGAAATGCATAATCCTACAAATACGTATAAAAACATTCGAATTTTAAAACCTTTAGTAGTAAGTAAATTAAATTCAGATGAATTTGCGCTTTTCAACATAAACATTTCACCAAATTACTACGATAACTCTAATAAAAGAAATATTACCAATTTGATCGATACTAATCATATGAATGCAGAAGAAAAACAACAAATTTTAAAATTGTGCAATGAATTTAGTAGTATATTTTATGACGAGTCAAAAGACCAATTAAGCTTCACAAACAAAGTTAAACATGAAATTAAAACTAAAGACGAACTCCCAGTATATACAAAATCGTATAGGTACCCTTTCATTCACAAAGAAGAGGTGCAGAGGCAAATAAATAAAATGTTGGAAGACGAAATTATTAGACCCAGCGCTAGCCCTTGGTCCTCCCCAATTTGGGTTGTACCAAAAAAGTTAGATAATAGCGGAAAACAAAAGTGGAGAATCGTAGTAGACTACCGAAAAGTAAACGAGAAAACGATTGACGACAGATATCCTCTACCCAATATAACAGATATATTGGACAAGTTAGGAAGATGTCAGTATTTTACAACAGTCGACCTCGCTTCCGGGTTTCATCAAATTGAAATGTCACCGGAAAGCATAGAGAAAACGGCATTTAATGTAGAAAATGGCCATTACGAGTATGTAAGAATGCCATTTGGTTTGAAAAACGCCCCCGCAACCTTCCAACGCGTAATGGACAATGTTTTAAAAGAATTACAAAACAAAGTTTGTCTCGTATATATGGATGACATAATAATTTTTTCAACTTCTCTTCAAGAACACATTTCAAACTTAAGATTAGTATTTCAAAAATTAGCTGAAGCGCAACTAAAAATACAACCAGACAAATCCAATTTCTTGCATAAAGAAGTAGAGTTTTTAGGACACGTAGTTACTCCAGAAGGCGTACTACCAAACCCTCGTAAAATTGAAGCCATAAAGAAATTCCCACTTCCTAAAACGGTAAAAGAAATCAAATCATTTTTAGGTCTTGTCGGATACTATAGAAAATTTATCAAAAATTTTGCGAAAATTACTAAGCCATTTACTCAATGCCTTAAGAAAGGAGAAAAAATTGTTCATAATAGTGAATTTATTAAAACGTTTAATTTATGCAAAGATATCTTGACTAATTCACCTATACTTCAGTATCCCGATTTAGAAAAACCATTTATTCTTACCACAGACGCTTCAAACGTAGCATTAGGTGCGGTATTATCCCAAGGTCCAATAGGAAATGATTTACCCGTAGCTTATGCATCCCGAACATTGAATCCTGCGGAAATGAATTATCCAACCATCGAAAAGGAATTGCTTGCTATCATTTGGGCAACGCAATACTTTAGGCCATACTTATTTGGAAGAAAATTTAAAATTATAACAGATCACAAGCCATTAGAATGGTTAGCAAGTTTGAAAATTCAAAATTCGCGATTAGTTAGATGGAGATTAAAACTTGAAGAATTTGATTATAAAATCGAATATAAGAAAGGTAAATTAAATACGAACGCTGATGCCCTTTCCAGAATAGAACTTAACGCACTCGAAACACAATCAAATACAGCAGATCCTGGAGAAATTGACATAGACATTGAACAATATCTATTGAATGAAAATTCAGACCATATCGATATATCAGAAAGTGATTTAGATCAATACTTAAAATCCTTACCAAGTAAGGACAAAATTCAAATAATATCAGATATACAAATTAAGGGTCCAAATAACGATACAGAGTTAAAAACCAATCATACATCAATAGAAGATCCAATAATGTCAATGAAAATATCAGAACGTTGCGTTAACCAATATAATAATCAAATTCTAGTTGATACTAATAAAATTGTTAAAAATATGAGAGTGGAAATAACAAAGCCATTTAATACCAAAAATAGATTAACTATTACATTCCCCGAAGAAAACATTGAAGACAATATAATTAAACTTTTTAAAGAATATATTGATCCTAAAACGCCTTATTGTATTCATTTTAAAAATATAGAAATAGTATCTATATTCTGTAACACTATTAGGAGAATCTTTAAAAATAATGCATTTAATATAATCCAAAGTACCAATTTTGTCGATGATGTAGAAAATGTAAATGATAGAAATGAAAGAATTAAATTTCAACATGAAACCAAATCAATTCATAGAGGAATCAATGAAACCGAATTAGCAATCAAAAGAAAATATTTTTGGCCATCAATGCATGATGATATTTGCAAATATATCAACAATTGCGAAATTTGTTTAAAATCAAAATACGAACGACACCCTCACGAAATAAAATACGAACTAACCGAAAATAGTAAAGCCCCTTTCGAACACATACACTTAGATACTTTCCAAATCAATAAAGAAAAATTTCTTACAATAATAGATACATTTTCGAGATATGGTCAAGCCTATTATATGGGATCCAATACAGTGATAAACGTAATTGATAATCTTATACTGTTTGCAACTCATCATGGTATTCCAAGAAAAATAACAACAGATCAAGGAGTAGAATTTAATAATTTTATGTTAAAAGACTTTTGCAATTTGTACAATATAAAATTACATTATACGTCTGTTGGAAATTCAAACGGCAATAGCCCTGTCGAACGAATGCATTCCAGTATAATAGAACATATTCGGTGTTTAAAAATTAAAAGTCACGAGAAGTCGGTAATTCAATTAATGCCTATCGCAATTCTAGGTTACAATAACTCAATACATTCGGTAACAAAATATACACCGTTCGAAATTCTAAACGGAACAAATTCGGTAAATAATCCCCTCGAAATGACCGAAGAAATGCTAATGAACGAATATATAATAGAATATAGAGAAAACGTTAAAGCAATTCATGAAATAGTTAAAAGGAATAATGGGGAAGCAAAAACAAAGCTAATCACCAAACTCAACACTGACCGAAAAGATTCCCCAATTTATGAAAAAAATAAACCAGTATATTTACAAACCAAACCCCGAAATAAACTATTACCCAAATTTTCAAAACATAAATTAAAAAAGAATGACGAGATTCACGTTAAACTAGATAAGAAAACCGTTCATAAGAAATTCCTTAAACCAACAAGAAATCTAACAAATCAAATTCCTGTTTCAGATAATAATGAAGTCATTCCTACTACTTCTGCTTATAAAAATCCTTCCAATTATTCATAGTCAAAAAATCTCAATAACACCCCTACCAGACGATACAGGTATCTTACCATTTAAGTTAGGTCAAGCTTTTATTATTAATTATAACCATGTATTACTACACTTTATAGACTTAGGCCCACTAATAGATAGTTTTAATACACTTAAGGAAACTAATATAAGGGTAATAAATAAAAACTTCGCTAATGAAGCAATAATAAATAAGTATTTAGAAAATAATTCTGAAATTCATATTATTACTAAAAACATAGAAAATAAGCTAGATAACATATTAAATTCTAATAACCACATAATACATAAGAGAGGACTCTTTAATATTGTAGGGTCAGCAAACAAATTTTTATTTGGTTCTTTAGATGCCAACGATGGGGAAAAAATTAATGAAATGATTTTAACGTTACAAAGAAATCAGGATAAAATAATTCAAAAAGCAAACGTACAGATTTCTCTATCGCAACATTTAGTTGACAACTTTAATGAAACCATAACCAAATTAAATCAAAATCAAATAAAATTAATTAATGAATTCGAAATACTACAAAAAGATACGCAAAACCGCCTCAATTGGATTTATTTTCATGTACTGTTCTCCCAAATGGCTGCTAATTTAAGGCTTATCGATCAGTTTCTCGAACAAATAGAAAATGCTATTACTTTTGCAAAATTAGGAACATTGCATCCAGATATTATCTCAATCGGTGATTTAAAAGACATATTTAAATTATTAGGACATTTTCATGATGAAAATGAATTAATTCAAACAGATTTTTCAGACCTCTATTCTATAATTAAAACCGAATCACATTTGTTAAATACTAAACTGATATTTGCATTAAGTATTCCTATCGTTCACCCACATATATTAGACTACTATCACTTAATACCCATTCCAACAAATTTAAATCAAACACTTATACCACCCCTTCCTTACCTTGTACTCAACGAGAAGACATACCAATACCAAGAAAACGAGTGTCAGAAGCTATCAAAAAATTTCATATGCAACAAAGAAGAACACATAATTCAAGAAAGTTGTATTACTTCAATAATTCGAAATCAACCACCGTTTTGTTCATTCACCCTAATTGAAATCAATGAACCCATCATAGAAAAAGTCACATCAGACAACATCATTATTCTAACAAAAAGAAGAATACAAATTAAAGAAAAATGCAATGATGATGAAGTCCAATTTAAAACCATCATCGGAAATCAACTACTCGAATTACCAGCAAACTGCCAAATCGAGCTCAACGGAGAAAAAATTGCAAACTATGAAACAAAACATTTTGGTCGTCCTTTGTTTCTCCCAAAAATTAATGAAAATATTTCACTTCCAAAAACTTCACATAGAATAAAGATAGAAGAAGTTTCGCTGTCCAATCTTCATCAAATCCAGAAACAAATTAAATCACTACAGCCAATAACAGTCGAAAAATATCAGGAAACTTTCGATTGGTCCCGAATCACTACAATCAGTATTTTGATAGTCATCTGCATTTATGGATTATTTAAAATCTATCAGAAGATCATCAAAATCAAACAGAACCACTCCGAGAAAACCAGAGTTGCCATCTCCGATGTCGATGCCAGTCTTGATGATGGAGGAGTTATATATTAGCATAATATTTTCTCACACTAAATTACTTGAAGAAGCAGAATTCGATTCCGATGGAATCTTATTGCATTTTCTGATATGCTGATGTTATGTATTTTTATTTTACCTCATAGTTATGAGAATATTATTTTTCAGTCTAAGATTTGCTGTCCTATAGATAACTTGTAATTTTAAATCTTAATAAAAACTTTTTAAAAAGAAGTTATTTGAAACGAAATATATTTTTGGCGCAGTTATGAGGTAAAATAAAAATACATAACATCAGCATATCAGAAAATGCAATAAGATTCCATCGGAATCGAATTCTGCTTCTTCAAGTAATTTAGTGTGAGAAAATATTATGCTAATATATAACTCACGAATTTTTTTTTAATTTTAAATTTTATTGTTATGCATACTCGAATGCGCGTCAAGTGGTTGATATGAGGACTTGCACTTACATAAAATTTTTGGTTTGTTGGAAATAGACTACATTACTAACTGAAATGCTTCATAATTTGTGTAATTAATATTTACAGGAATTTTTTCTAAACAGTTCTAACTATGTATAATTTCATTTATTCACGTTCAGTGTTCGATACAGTGTTAGATACATGCAGTGATGCATGTATATGAACGTACTGGTACTTTTGAGAACTTTACTTTTAGGAAAAAAAATAACTTTTAATTAATTATATAACTTATTATTATATAATGATAGCTTTAATCAAAAAGCTAAAGATGCAAAAAATGTTGTTCCATCTTCAATAGTTACAATTATATTGAAAATACAAAAAACTAAAAAAAAAACACTAAAAGTCGCATAAGTTTTGGACCGATTTTTATAATCTTCTTAGAATTGCTAGCTAAAAAAAAAAAAAAATTAAAAATTTTTCCAAAAATATCAAAGATGAAATTTTTTTGTATTAAAGCCTTAATAAATAAAACTAAATAAATAATCATTGACAAATTGTTAATAGTATATTACAAACCGAGGTGGAAAGTGTTTCATTTCTGTCGAGAGATAAGATAGTTGACCGAGGCGCGAAGCGCCGAGGTCAACTATTTCTCGAGACAGAAATGAAACTTTCCACCGAGGTTTGTATACTATTTTATTTACAATTATACATAAAATTAAAAATAATTGATAATAAATTTAAATTTCTGAAGTTTTGAACCGTCAAACCAACATTAAAACAAAATTCCGATCAATATCAAGCTGGTAATTTTGTTTTATTGTGTTGGTTCTATTGAAATTCAAGGTTGGAAAGTCTTCTCTTAGGTGGAAAGTGAACACTTTCCACCCTAGAGAGGAAAGTAAAAGTCAACAATGTATCATTTTCAAACTTTCAAAAATACAGAAACTGCGTCATTACATATATGATTGTAAATAAACAATATTAAACTAACTATATTTATTTAAAAAACAAATTTTCCGTGGTTCAGATTAATGGAACAACTACAGATAAATTCACTACTGCTGCATGTATAGTCAAACCGTTTTCGTTCTGAGCCCTGAGTTCCCAGCTGATTGCGCCTGCACCAAATCAGTTGATGGCCATGTAAAAATTTTACCAGTAGCGTAGAATATCTTCCAAGCAGCAGCGCACGCCAATACAAAAATAAAAGATTATATTCATACGACGGCACTGAACTTCAACAAGACGAAAGACATACGTGCATGTAACTTCTTTGTCATTCATATTGATTGTATTCATAAAATCTGGGAAGTCAAGTCGCAGCGCTGGCAGACATGCGTTCCTGTTATTGTTAGCCAATACTGTAATGCGCTGGCACCAGGGACCAGAACGCAAGCAAGTTGACTATACCAAGAGAGCAACAATTATCTGGATCTCACAGGGCTCTGAAGTTGAAAACGTCTGTCTTAGCTTTTATAAAATTTTAGTTTTAAAAAATGTTCAGATGATTCCTCCTAATTAATGATATAAGTTACGTCATACTTTTTCAATTTTAAAGCTCTCTGAGATCCAGATAATTATTCTTCGCTCGGTCACAGATAAGGTCGACACGAGATGGCTATGATGAGTTCCAACGCCCACCACGGGGATCGCAGTACCTGTAGAATGGAATGTGTATCGTATGGTAGATGGCGCTGCAAAATAATAGAAAATTATTATGAAATTCTTTGTAATATGGCCCAAACCACACCCAATCAACCATAATTCACATTTTAAGCACGCCCTTGTTATAGAATTTAATTATAGCAATTATAGTTTTATTGCATTTCAAATTAGAAAAACAGTAGCCAGACCACGACCTGACACAATTTCTAAATCCATCCGTTAAATTATAGAGTGATTACAGTTTTCTTTCACAACAAAATTGAATAAATGTTTTACCATGTTTTACGACAGATTTGTATTGTTTTACTCCTAGATGTATGCAATTTACAGTACATGCGGCTGAAGGGAACTGAATAGGTAGCGAAACAAATAAGGTTGAAGCATAGCCTATCTGTATACTTATCTGTGACTCGGTATATGTACATACTGGTGCTTTTGAGTACTGTACTTTTGAGTACTTTTATGAACAAAATAAACAAATTTTGAGGACCAGGGTCCCCATATGTGACAAACTATAGATCGGGTAATCTGAGGATCATTCTAAAATTACCAAATTGCTTATCAATAGCAAAAACTTTCAATTCTTAATAATAACAATGCAAATTTACATTGTTTAACAATTCCTCATTAATCTTAATAATTTTTAAAAAAATGTACTTAACCATATGTACTTATTACTGATGTGCAAGAATATAGAATAGTGTCTATATGTGTCTAAGTCTAGCGTCAGCATAATTTAGCAACAACAACAGTTATAAGTAGTTATTTTGTAATTTTATACGTTTCCGTAAGGCATTGTTTTAACTTATAATTATCAGAGAGCTTTTTTATTGACCAAAATAAAGTTGTCATTTTTTAATAATAATTATGTTGCTGGGCAAAACGACGATAAATACTGGCCGCTTTTTGAGTCGTATTGCCTTTTCAACAAAAAAATTCGATTTTAAAAAATAGCAACTTTACTAGTTCGACCAAAAAGCTCGAGTGTAATTCGGTAAAACAATTTAATGATCAATAAATACTGATTTATTGTATTAATTCATTCTGACATTTATCTGGCGTTTGTATAAAGAAACCAAAGTTGTTTTTTAAAATAAATACTGACTTAAATAATACATTGTCATGACAAACTTTTAATGCTAAAATAGTTCGATCGGTCTTCAAGCGCTAAAGGTATTTGGTGATACGCCTTCTTAAGATCGAGTGTCGTAAAAATCCTACAGCCAACAAGCTTGTGAGTAAAATCTAAAAAGTGAGGGATAGGATATCGATCGGGAACTGTTACCGCATTGAGAAGTCGGTAGTCTCCACATGAGCGTCAGCCTCCCGCAGGCTTCGCTACCATGTGCAACGGTGAAGCCCATTCGCTTTGCGAAGGTTGGCAGATTCCTTGACGTATCATGCTTTCGAATTCACCCCGAGCGGCCTTAAGCTTATCCCCGGCAAGGCGTCAAGCTCGTTTAGCCACAGAATATCCGCGAGTCAAAATGTGATGCTAGACGTAGTGTCAAAACACAGGTTGTTGTATGGCGTTGCTTTCGGTCAAACAAATGTATCTGCTATGTTGGGGTCTTCAAGACGTCGTTGTTGAAGTTTGAGTGTAAGTCCGTAGTGATGGATAAAATCGGCTCCTAAGATCGGTTGCGATACGTGTGCCACCCTCTATGATCGGTATATGTAGTACGCCCTCAGGTGTTAATATGCACAAATTTTAAAGCAGAAATCTGTAGATATTATAGTAATGCTGGTGGTCTTGTTCCTGATCGCCATTCTGTTTTCTGTGTGTTAAGTCAAAGAACTCATATACACCAAGAAGCGCATACGCACTAAAAATCCTTTGATCTCAGCGTGCGCCGACTTTGGGTAACAAGACCCTGGTGTGTTACCCACTCACGAGATGGCTCTGTTAAAACTATTTATTAAGCAAAACAATATGCAACCTGATATACATTAAACTTGCGCGGGCTGTCGATGTTTCGAAATTCTATGCACAACCTCACGTCCTCATCCCATCAATATACAATTTTACTCTTTTTTTATAATGGAAAATATAGACCAATTTTTGTATACATTGAAGAAAATGCTGGTGAAAGTGTAATCTCTTAAAAATATGCCCTTGTGGCATGTTTGCTCCATCAATTAATTGTTCAAAAACTGACGGTGTTGTACTTTTTAAATGACCACATTACCCACCATTTCCAACAGTTATTTTAGTAATATTTACATAAAGACTGATTAAAAATGATTGAAGATCCTTACTATACACCCCAACCCCCCTAATATATTTTTTGACTCTTATAGATCGGATTTTATTCATATTTGATTACTACGTATTGATTTCTATTTAAAGTCGCTTAAAAATCGATTCTGTGGGCCTTTCAAAACAAAAAGATGAAATTTTCAGAAATAAAAGTTTATGTCCTAAATATAGTAAATCTCAATTAGTCAAGGAATCGTCCTGTGCAAAAAGGCACTAATTAAAAATTTCGATTTTGTTGTATGAGGTAACAGGTCAATGGCCATACTATTTTTTTGATCAACTTTCATAATTGCATCTGTGACCATTTAACCACAAAAAATTAAGCGTTTTTCAAAAAGTGTTGCAGTCCCTATCTTCATCACAACTTAAAACGCCAATATCTCCGTTCGAACACACGTAAAATTCATAAAAAAATTTGTCGTTTCTCAACGAATATATCGATTTATAGGTTATAACTCAAAAATGTTTTTTGGTTAACTTGTTGCCCTATTATTTGTGATTCATACAGTACCATTATTATATTTTTGTCAATCCTAATAAAATATATAATAATATATAAACAAGAAATAAAAATAAATGTAAGTTGGTGTAAAAATACCAAAATCTATAGCTCCCGCTGCTTGACTGCCAGATCTTCGATCCTCGTCTCCGTCCCCGACGTACGTCTCACCGATATAACAGTGGATCGATATTGCAATATTCTCGTAGTAACCGGTTTTGAGAAAATATATATTTCTTTACATCAAAAACGCTTTTTTGCAATACTACTGAAGCATGACATAATTCGTGTTAGTCGGGATTTCGGGAATCTAGACTCTGAGAAGACGCTTTTTTAAAGTCGAACCGTGCACTCGAAAGATATTTGAATTTGATATAAATAATATGCATATTATGTGGATTGATCTTTCGGATCTGAATATGAAGGGGGTTCGTTTGTCTAAGATTGCAAAAAGGCGCAAAAAAATATTTTTTATTTTTTTTATATTGAAAATTGAGAATTTTTTTGTTTACACCGCGATAACATAAGTAATTATTATCTCCATAAAATTATTTTTAAATCAGTAAAAAGCTACATTCATCCCCATTCATACGATGTAAAATGAATGTTAAAAATCTTAATAATAATTGCTATAGAAATTGTTTAAACAAACCGTGAACAAAAACTCCATTATAAAGTTCAGAGTTGAGAAATTTGAAAAAACTATTACAGATTCACGTATACACGTATACTTATATGGTATAAAATGTGTAATAAAGAATGAAGAAGTTTTTAGTTATAAAGTTACATAAATTGAATCATTTGTATAAAAGATATGATTTTTTTAATAACGCGCTCGCGCGCATTAGACGTTACAAAAATGCACAATACATTACATTACTAATTTTAAGAATAACTGAATTTTATCTCCTTATGTAATAATTTTAAATTTAATACGTACATAAACTTAAAAATGATTTATTTACGAATTCATATTATTATTGACAATCACAAGAGCATCCTATTATACATTGCAACAGCTGTGTTACATTTGCAATTTCTAGAACATTTTTTAAATTGGCATTTGCATATTTTCGGACGATATATTTGGACGAACATTTATAGTTTTAACTTTGGTAAAAAAACATTGTCTTTTAAGTCCCATCCGAAATTAGTTGGATTTGGAATTTTTGGATTTATTGCAGTAGCTTTTTTCCAAATAATTATTTTACTGCATCGTCATTGAAACCGTCAGCGCCCAGCGGAAAACAACACAGCGTGTTATTAAATCATATCTTTTATACAAATGAATTAATTTATGTAACTTTATAACTTTTATGTAGCTTTCTACTGATTTAAAAATAATTTTATGGAGATAATAATTACTTATGTTATAGCGGTGTAAACAAAAAAATTCTCAATTTTCAACATAAAAAAAAATAAAAAATATTTTTTTGCGCCTTTTTGCAATCTTAGACAAACGAACCCCCTTCATATTCAGATCCGAAAGATCAATCCACATAATATGCATATTATTTATATCATATATCTTTCGAGTGCACGGTTCGACTTTAAAACAGCGTCTTCTCAGAGTTTAGATTTCCGAAATCCCGACTAACACGAATTATGTCATGCTTCAGTATTATTGCAAAAATGCGTTTTTGATGTAAAGAAATGTATATTTTCTCAAAACCGGTTACTACGAGAATATTTCAATATCGATCCACTGTAATGTTAGAGAGACGTACGTCGGGGACGGAGACGAGGATCGAAGATCTGGCAGTCAAGCAGCGGGAGCTAGACTTTGGTATTTTTACACCAACTTACATTTATTTTAATTTCTTGTTTATTAGGATTGACAAAAATATAATAATGGTACTGTATGAATCACAAATAATAGGGCAACAAGTTAACCAAAAAACATTTTTGAGTTATAACCTATAATTCGATATATTCGTTGAGAAACGACAAAAAGCAAGAAAATTTGATGAATTTTATGTGTGTTCGAACGGAGATATTGACGTTTTAAGTTGAGATGAAGATAGGCCTGCCATACTTTTTGAAAATCGCTTAATTTTTTATGGCTAAATGGTCACAGATGCAATTATGAAAGTTGATCAAAAAAATAGTATTGCGATTGACCTGTTACCTCATACAAAAAAATTGAAATTTTTAATTAGTGCCTTTTTGCACAGGACGATTGCTTGACTAATTGAGATTTACTATATTTACGACATAAACTTTCATTTCTGAAAATTTCAGCTTTTTGTTTTAAATGGTCCACAGGGTGACACATTTAGGCGATACTGAATAATACTACGACATGAAACATAAAAAAAATTATTTATAAGTGTCCTGTTATTTTTAAACTAAAAATAATAGGTCAGTATCACATTTATTTTTAATATTTTATTTATACTTATTATATTTATTTAAATAAACATATTTATATGTAATTTATATTTGTTTTTTGTTATTAAAATGTTTTTTCACAAAAACAGTTTTCAGATTTGTTTTGTTTAAAAAGGCTGAGCTCTTCTTTTCTAATTAAAACAAATTCGAAAGTTGTATGAATTTGCAGTACTTAACAAGAATTAATATCGTAAATTTACCGCGCATTATATTCCTCTTTGTACTAAAATACAAAATAGTGGTAGATACTTAAATTATGTTGCCGATCGACTATTCTAGCGCCATCTAATGAATCTGTCGTGCACTAGAATGCACTAGGAAAACCCAGCACGCTCGAATTGCCCTGAATGTGGTTCTTGGTGTATATGAGTTCTTTGGTTAAGTGCACACACACATTATTTTTTCCTCCTGATTAAATTAGCAGGAAAAAGTTATATTGCAAAATGGGATATTCTTCAAGTGATTCGGAAGAGAACTATGATCCTAAGGAACTATTAAGAAGATTGAAGAAGCTAGAAAAAACGAAGGGAAAGAAAAGACATCGAGACCGCAAACATGGGCATCGCCACCATTCTCGTTCGCGATTACGAGATTGACCACACGGTCACTTATCATCTCAATCGCGTTCCAGAAGCCCTTCAACGCGTTATCCTAATGAGGATTCTGGTCAGTAATTAAAATCATTTAATATTATTCACTCTTTGTTTAAGAATTGAAAATGAATACGGCGTACTGTTGTACTCGTACAGTCTGGATGCATCATATGAGCGTATTAGTCACTAGATGACTAAGCTAAACATATTCCCTTTTTTCTTTCACCTTGTCTCACACTAGTAGATGTTTGACAGTGTTTTCACTAGTGGATTATACCAGGTGTATACGGTTTTTTCTTATGTTGTTTGTCTTACACTAGCTGTATGACAGTGTTATCACTAGTTGATTTCACCAAACAATATAGAATCGCTCAAAAAATTATCTTACCTTATGAAAGGTTTAAGAAGCATTATTGACTGGCATGTCAATTGCTAATTTTTTAGTTATCATATCTAACCTCAAGTTACTTGACTTATAGTGAGTAATAACAACCTTGATCACGATGATGTTCTAAATGAGCCTGGCAACGAGTTGCTAGTTGAGCCTGGAATTGAAACGGTAGTCGAACTTGTAAAGGAATCGGAAATCGAGCACGAACATCAAAGCGCTCTGACTGAAGATGTTCTATCATTGTTACGAGAATGCAATACTTTTTCGATTGCTCTGGGAGACCCGATACATGTAGATGTGGCATCTAGATGGGGTGCTATTTTAGCAAAAGGGCTGGATATCGAGACAAGAAAAGAACTCATGGCAAAATATCCAATCCCGTCACACTGTGCAGGCATGGGAACTCCCAAAATAAATCCAGAAGTGAAAGGGTCTCCTACAGAAGGAGCACTTCACAGGGAAGAAAGGCTCGTTCTGAAACAAAATCAGATGGGCACCTGCTTATCAGGCCTGGGAAAAATGATAACCTTATTACTAAATAAAAGCGAGTGAATCGACACAGAACGACAACTTATTGCAATAGCTAGTGATAATGGAAGATTGCTAGCTGATCTGCATTTCTCCGAGACTGAATCTAGGCGCATTCTAGTTGGGTCTACTATCAATAAAAAAATTAAGGACACCATGGGAGACGCTCCTTTAGGAAAATAGTTATTTGTAGATGAGTTATCCGAAAGAGTAAGAAACGCAAAGGCTTTAGAAAAATCATCTTTGGACTTGAGAATTAAAAAAACCGTATCAAAACAATCGACTCAGCCTTTAAACATGACACGTCCGGCTACATACAAAAACCAGCTAAAGTATGCATACCCAGTGGTCGGACAAACATCATCGAGGGGCAATTACCATCAACGCCATTAAACGACAATCACAGGCAGATATTCAGAAGACAAACAAATGCCGACAATATCCAAACTCGAAGATGAAATATGCAACGAACAACAATTAGAGGTGAGAAAACACGCTGGTAGATTACAATACTTTCTTAAACATTGAAAGGAAATCCTTTCAGATCCGATTATTCTTGCATGGATTCAAGGATACAAAATTCCTTTTGATCAAGTTGTTTGCCAAACTTCAATTCCCTTACAAAGAAAGTGGTCATTGTCAGACCTAAGCGACATAAAAGTCGAAATTTCTCATCTGAAAAGTGTGGGGGCTGTCAAAAGGTGCCTACCATGCAAGTATCAATTCATTTCTGATATATTTTTAGTACCAAAATCAGATGGTAAAAAACGATTCATTCTTAATCTTAATAAATTAAATAAATTTATAACACCTGAACATTTTAAGATTGAAGATAGGAAAACGGTTGAAAAATTGTTAACACCTGGTGCTTTTATTCATATAATTCATATATATTTTATTCATATATAAAATCTTCTTCTAACACAGAAGCGGACATTGAGTCACCCCAGTTGAAAAAAGAAACCGAGTAGCAACTATCAGATTCTGCATTTAGAGATATTATTTCGGAATTTGGTATTCCGGAAATAGATCTTTTTGCGGATAGAAGTAAGACAAAGTGTAAGAACTTTGTATCATGGTAACGAGACCCGGATGCGAAGGCAATAGACGTTTTTACTTTATCTTGGAAGCCATATTTTTTCTATGCTCTTCCTCCGTTTTTGATGGTAGGCCGGTTGTTACAAAAAATTATTTGCGACAAGGCCGAGGGCATAGTAGTTGTACCGTATTGGCCGACTCAGGCTTGGTACCCTCTATTTACTTCCTTATTAGCTAAAAGGCCTATATATTTTGGTCCAGACCTTGAATTATTGTTTTCTTCCCACAGCAAACATCATCCGCTGTGGAGGAATCTTACCCTGGCGGTAGGACACTTATCGAACAAGGACATAGAAATAGATGGTCGCTTTCCGCGTCTTTAAAAATTATGATTTTTTCTGTGACTGAATCAACTCTAAAACAGTACGATTCGTGTTTAAAACGCTGGTGGTTGTATTGTAAAAAACACGAAATTGACATATTCAATGGCAATGTCGTCAACGTGCTAGGTTTTCTGACGCATGAATTAGAGACGGGAGCGGCTTATGGCTCTTTGAACAGTACTAGATCCGCATTGGCTTTTTTAATATCGCCTAGTATTGGTCAAGACCCAAAAATAAAAAGCTTTTTTTAAAGGGGTGCAAAACCTAATATCCAAAGATCCAAAGATTGTACTGCAATATCTCGACCAACTAAATAATTATAAAATTAACATAGAAACTTTAAGTAGGAAGTTGGCTATATTACTGGCGCTTACAACTGCCCATCGCGTACAAACCCTGTCTCTGATTGACATAAGAAAGATTGAAACCAATCACAGACCAGGTGATAAAAATTAAAATACCAGGGGCCTGTTGCACAATACTACTAATGTTATTAGTTAAAATTACAAGTTATTACTCATCGCATTTACTAATATTATTACTCCAAATTAACAAGTTTCTTTTAAAAAATAAGCAGTCATTCATTCCGAACGCAGTTCATATTAATAGTTGTCAGCGCCTCCACTATAAGATAATTTATTAAAAATTTAAAGTTTTTAAACTGAGAAATTAAAAACCTTTGTTTTCCTACTGCGGCTTAACAAAAAATAATTATAATGGGAAAACGAGACGAAGCAAGAAAGTTAAAATTGTGCGTATTAGAAAAAATAAAAAAAAGTCGGTTCTTTTTGAAAAATTTAGTAACACCCTAACCAAAAATGATAAAATTAAGGCTTGGGAAGATATGGCAATGTACGATAAAAGCATTGGTGCAATGCCGGTTGAAAAAGGGTTTTCTTATTTACGAGATCTTTGGTGGCCTAATTTAAGAAGATCGTCGGTGGTATGTGTTCTTGTTCTTGTATTATACATATAATATGTTAATTTATGTTACAATAAACATTTGTTTTAAAATTTAATCCAGTCATATCTCAATTTAAAAATTACAGACGCAGAATTTAAAATTAAAATAATTATATTAAATTAATAAGATAATGTCAATTAAACACATATAATCAAAATACTCAAGTCCTTTTTTTTTACGGGTGTTGCCGGCGCGTCAGCTAACCGGAGCATGTGAACCCATGAATAAATAGATGCAAGCACTCAGGCCATGTAGGCCCATTGCGCTTGACATCTCCTGAGCGAGTCTCCATTGTGCTTAGGCCAGCCACATCCAAGAAGGATAGTAGTTTACCCAGCGGCAAGGTCCTCTTAGTAGAGGGTGACAGAACTGTGTCACCCAGTATGTCTCTCCTTATTTTGGCAAACGCCAGACATTCGGAGTTTAGGTGGAATGGAGTTTCCTCCTCTTCTTTACAGCATCTGCAGGTGGCGTCTCCAATTAGACCCATGGTGTGCAGATGTTTGTTTAGGGTACAGTGTCCCGTTAGAAGTCCAACTGCGTTTTGTAGCTACTGTTTGTTCAGTGCCAGTAGTGCCTGTGATCTGTTATTCGAGAGCCCATCTATGAAGAGTTTGCTCTGCCGCAGACCATCTAGGTTTTCCCCTTGTTGGATGAATTTTGTTTCAAAGCATCGCCCTATTTTGGTTTTAACCGTGTTTGGGGTAATGCCACATGTTGGTTCGGGTCCAATCAGCTCTGATTTGGAACCTTGGTCAGCTAGCAGGCTGGCATTGGACATGCCTGGAATGTCAACCTGCTTAGGAATCTACAGAATGCGAACCCGGTTTTGTTCACACAGTCTCCCCAGGGCTTTTATGTAGTCCTAGAGGAGCACCGAGTTACTTTGGTATAAACCCAAAGCACCTAGCGCAGCTTGACTGTTGGTGCAGATGGTGAGATTCTTATTGTGAGTCCCTCTGTTTAGGTTTTTTTGCGCACAAGCCAAGATTGCAACAATCTCTGCCTCAAACGTGGTAACCATTTTTCCTAAAGATAGCGTGTGGCTATATTTAGGTCTTTCGCATGTAATGCTTGCTCCAGTGCCGTTTTTGGACCTAGAGCCGTCTGTGAATCAGACCGGTCCACTAGGTTTAAGAAGCCCTCTGGCGTCGGACGATCAACGTCTCCTGTGAAGACACTTGCACTGCTGAATGGCTGGAAAAGGTTTTCCCAACAATCAGCTTCTGGGAGGGCTCTAACCTTCGCTTGGAGAAGGGGGAGCAATCCCAAAACTGGAAGAAACCTCTGAGACCATGGCTGATATTCTTAAACGTATTGGGCGCAACCATTAGGGCCTCAATACTTTGTTGTGGAAGGTGCACGATAGAAAGGACGAGGATTCCAAGATCCGTTTAGTCCTGGGTATCGATCCGGCATCGGCCAAACACTTAGTTGCGAAAACAGAAAACGTGATAAATACGATCTTCACACTATACAACTCCTTAAAATCGCTGAATCTTGTAAAATTATATAGAAAAGATGTTCATCATCTAAATATTACATACTATTGGAAAGCATTTTAAATGGGCTCATCATTTGTAAATGTGATTGACAATAAATAATAAAATAAATCATATCAACGAAGAAAAAACAACACAAAAATTATTAACGCTTACAAGTATTTTATTAAAAACATATATTTAAACAACAAATATTTTGTGAATTATTACATAGATTACATGTATTTTCTGGTGGTGATGGGCCATCATATTGATCAAAATCTTCAGGTTGATTATAATGTTCATTACATGGTAAACACTGTTTTAAAATTTCATCATTTCGATATTTTTCCGGTAAATGTTTCCATGCTCTTTCTAGTTCTAAAGCTTGAGCATATTTTTGTAAGTAAACTAGTGGAAAAAACACCAAATCCGATGGTTCAAATTGATCCAAACCTTTTTTCAATTCCAAATGATTTACAATCATTTCCCCGACTTTTTCTACAACATCCTTATTGAATGACATTTTATAATAAACTAATCAATATTTTATTGTTGATCGATATTATGTATCCCATTTACTTCTAATATTAAATTATAATCAGTTTTCATTTTTTTACCAAAATATTGCAAACACTCCAACATACAATGTGATTGTATGGAATTGGATACCTTGCATAAAGTTTGCGTCAGGTCAATACATTTTTCAAGGCTATTATATTAATGATGAATCTTTACAACTGTTAACATTAAATTATTGTAATAATTTACAAAGTTTATATTTTTCAACAATGCTAATCTTGATGTTATAATATCATTAATCGATATTCTATATTCAATATTGATATTCTTCAATAGTCTGTAGGCCAACAAATATTGGAGTAATATAATCACTTTTTAGTTTAACCATTTTTATTTTCATAAAAGTAGACTCCTGCAATTGGCATATGTTTGAAATTGAATTGAATTCATCGAAAACAATTGCATCACCTTTTTCAAAATATTTAATCAAAATGTTTATAAAGTCATTCTACTCTACTTCACCAAAGGTAACATGATCTTCTTTCTTTCTTGAATTTATGAATTTCACTGCAGATTCTAATCCCATGGAATAACACAGACCAACTGAAATTTCACATATCTTTGATTTTTCCAACATATAACTAGTGTCCAGTATCAATCGTTTATCATTATAAATATTTTTGCGATAGTTTGCAAAAATATTATCAACAAAATCTGAATAGGCTGTTGCTTCATTCATTTTCAATTAAATTTACAATACTGCTATCAATATATCTATATGATTAATATTTATAGTAGCTAATTAATAAATAGATCACATGCGCAAATCAGGTAATATTTTTAATATTAATCCAGCTATTGTGAGATTTATCAAACCCCAACCACTTAACAAATAATTTATCATTCTTTCTGGATAATATTTTTTCTATTAAATAAACATCCGGCTGTGCTTTTTTTTGCAACTCTTCTGTATAAAAACCTCCACTTATTGGTACACCATAAACGTCATCTAATAAGTATGTAGTTGGATTGGTAATGTACACTTTTCTAATTTTAAATATTTCTGTCGTCCACTTTGGAGTGTAGCCCTTATCAAAAACATGTTTTGCTTTACTTATTCGAACCGTATCCCCAATCTGATATTTTTGTTTATCAACAATTTTCACATGATTATACACTGTATTCAAAAAGTCGTTTTCATTTGACTTTTTCACATTTTTTGGTTTCATCAATATAGTACTATGTTTGGTATTATTATATTCTTGTATTACTTTGGTTAAATTATTTATCCAATCATATTTCCCATTTAAACTAAACAGTTTATACAGTTTCTCTTTAATTGTTCGGATAACCCTCTCCACTATTGCCGCTTTTTTTAAACTATATGCATTGTAATGGTTAATTTTAAATTTGCTCAATAAACCTTCAAACTGTTTATTAAAAAACACCTTTCCTTGATCGGTTTGTAAATTTTTTGGTAAACGCTTACCACTATTTTTCAAGACTTTCCTCAGTGCATTTGAAACTTCATCTGCGGATTTGGTTTTCAATGGTTCTGCCCATACATATTTAGAGAAACAATCTAAAACCACAAAAATATATTTGAATCCATTGTTCTGATATGAATAATTTGTTAATTCGGCTAAATCTGCTTGCCATAAATCATCAAAACCTAAGATAATAGTTCGTCTTCGCTTAAAATTACGACGAGCTGGTTTGTGTAATTCATTTACAATCACTTTTTTACTCATATTTCATAAATGTTGCATGATATTGTTTTAGCAACTTATCCACAAATTCTTCAATTTCTTCCGTATGCCTTTTTAACTTCTCTTCAATTATATTTAAAATAATATTTTCTAGACAATCATCCACATATTTCTTATTAGTGACATCCAATGGTTGAGTAGGTATATCAACATTACATATCTTGCAATTTTCTAAATCATAATTTCCCTCACTATTTCGTGGAAATTGAATAACAATTGTTTTGGAATTTTTTGAAGCCACATTAAATGTACAACCGAACTTGCTGACACTCATATTATCAATGAATATTTTTTAAGCAAACTATTTAATTTAATATATAATTTTTTCTTTAACTAGTTCCTCAATACTTGACATAATTTCGTTATTATGTGCATTATTTCCAGCTGCTTTAGATGCAAGTAACAGTCTAAGTCTATCAACAACTTCATTTATATCATTCCAATATACGTATTCTATCGGTTTTGAATTGAGTAACATCAAGTCACTAATTTTTTTCAGTTTACCACCCGTCTTATTAATTTTTTTAACTAACAATGGTTTAATTAGTTTCCTGTACTTTTGAGATTTACTTCCCTTAATTTGGTTATCAGAATTATAATCTCGTCTATAAGCATTCGTCAATTCTACGATTTCATTATAATGTTCTTGATCGGTTTTCGTATACTTTAAAGGATTTTTCATAAATAATAGTTCATAAAGGCCCCATGTACCAGGAAACTTTTGATTTTCAATAACAATTATATCATTTTTTGCAAAATATATTTCTTTTGAACCAATTGTCCATTTATCATCTACAGTATCAAGTTTTATACCATTAACTTTATCAAATTGACCAAACTGTGAGTGCTTACCCCCAGATATATACATTTGCACAAATTGTCTAGCTATAGTTGAATATTGATGTAAATATGTAGAAATAGTTGCTTTATCGACTTGGGTCTTAAATTTTGTCATTAAAGTATCAGACTCATGATTTCCGTCGTACTTAATAAGTTTTTTTGGAATTATGTCGGGTTTAGCAACACACCCCTTTCTTTTTCTACCTTTTATATCTATCTTCTCTTCTAGTATATTTCGATGTTAAATTAATATTTTCTGAAATTTCTTGTAATGGTTCCATTATAGGTTTAAAAAACTTATTTAAATCATTTTCGTATTCATTCCTATTTGATTTCAAAGCTAAATATGTTTGTCTAATTACATTAGATGCATCAATTATTTGTTTTTTAATATGTTCCTCATTTTTGGATGCCATTGTCATCGCCACATACATACACACACACACACACACACACACACACACACAACACGATGTGGGTAGTTGTACAACTGAGAAGGAACTGATTTAATAAACCAATAGAATTGCAATTTTAATTGGATTGGATATATCCATTAATATCTGATGCAATCTGTATCTGTATAAAACAGGTACAGTTTTTATCAGCTTTATTTTATAACAGCTTTAATGCAATCGGAATAAGTCTCTATAGCACAATTTATCAGTTAGAGTTACTACCAAATATTGATTTATTTCTACATGTATTAATCGAATATGTAGATAACCTAACCTATTATTTTTATCGATCACACCTTTATTGATCGGTGAGACCTGCATTGATCGGTGAGACCTGCATTGATCGGTGATACCTGCATTGATCGGTGAGATCTGCATTGATAGGTGAGATCTGCATTGATCGGTCAGACCTACATAGATCGATCATATCGATAATCATCGGTGTGGCGGCCCAGTAGTATATCCGATAACTCGATTTTAAATACAAATTTATAACAAAATAAAGGAATCAAATCCTTTTTTATATCGCCCACCCATTAATTCACAATCTTTTACTATAACAATTATACCATGCTTATCTTTCCAGCACTCGCCGCATATTTTTTTAAACATATCAAATGACATATCCGTGTTTACATGATCGTCGTATGCATGTTTTAAATTTTTTTCATTTTGTTTAAATAGTACTATAGTGTTAGCATTATCACGTATTAATTGTTTAGGTATTATTGAATATGTTTGACAGAGATAGATGCTATCCACTACTTTATGATGACCCATGCAAAAATAGTTTCGAATTTTATCTTGCTTATCACATGATACATCGTCAAATATAAATATGGAATTTGGAAGGGATTCGGATGGATCCAAAATTTCTTGATTGTCACTATATGGAAAATATTTAATTTCCGACACTTGCTTTAACACACTTTCAAGCTGTCTATATTTGGGCTGATACAGCGATTTTGAATAAATATAGATATTTTCAAATCTCAAACCATTTGAATTAAACAATAAACTCATCATCACATTTGTTTTACTGCAGCCACTAGGTCCACTTATTATTGCTCTTATTGTATTAGGAAATAGTGCACCATGTCTATGAATTTGAACATCTTGTTTATTGTCCAAATTAATTATTGGTAATTGTAGCTCTTGTTTCTTGATATGCATCTTGATAACAATTAAAAATATTTTTAATAAATACTTGTTTTTATACTGTTTTATTTTATTCTTAATGAAGACAGCAAAGGGTGCAGGTGTGGTAAATACTGCTATAAATAAATTACCGATTGAATTGCATTTAATTATTTAATAACGGGTATAACCCAATAATGTACATAATAATAATAATAATAATAATAATAATAATAATAATAATAATAATAATAATAATAATAATAATAATAATAATAATAATAATAATAATAATAATAATAATAATAATAATAATAATAATAATAATAATAATAATAATAATAATAATAATAATAATAATAATAATAATAATAATAATAATAATAATAATAATAATATCAATAATAATAATAATAATAATAATAAATAATACCTTCCCAAGGGTATCACCTTGTCGTGGTGGGGAGGCTTGTAGTACCTGTGGTGAATTGAGTAGCCCCGGGGAAACTAAGAATACCCCGCAATCTCGTGGTGGAAGCAATCGTGCCCAGGAGATGAATGGCCCCGCGAAGTTGGGTCTTGAACGATGCCCTCCAGATACCTGGCGAACTCTGGTTGTAATTTAGCCTTCCTGCTGTATCCAGGCTCTGCTGTAGGTGACATTTATTTCCTAGGCTACTCGTGGGAACAATATGAATAATGTTGATTCTAAAAATCAAGGAGAGGGTCCTCCTCAAAAAACCCAACTACTTGCGAATCAAGAAAAGGGGCCTCAACCTCGGTTCTTGATCGTAAAAAGAAACGACGGAGATACTTTTTATAAAGTTAGTCCGTTCTTATTGCATAAGACGCTGTTTGGTATGATTGGAGAACTAAAACAAACAAAAAAAATTAAGGATGGATTGCTGCTTGAAACAAAGTCTGCTGCACAATCCGCAAAGTTACAAAAAATAACGAAATTGGTTGATCTGGATGTCACTGTCACAGCTCATGCAAGCTTAAATACAATCCGAGGTGTTATTGTATGTAAAGACATATTAATATGCACCGAAAACGAAATACTACAAGAACTAGCACCACAAGGTGTAATTGAGGTCAGACGTATTAAAAAGTACGTGGGAGGACAGTTGGTCGACACTCCAACTCACATTCTCACGTTTAATACCCCAAAACTTCCTAACAAAGTATTTGCTGCGTTTTACTCACTTCCTGTCCGTCTATATATACCGCCCCCACTAAGATGCTTTAGATGTCAGCGTTTTGGACATACATCTACAAGGTGCACGTATGAGCCAATATGTGCCTGTGGAAAACCGAAACATGAAGGAAACCCTTGTGATGGCAATAAATGCATTAATTGCAAAGGAGACCATAGTGCACGATCCAAAACCTGCCCTGTTTTCAAACAAGAATCTGCCATCCAAGACCCGAAAATAAAAGAAAATTTAAGTTACTATGAAGCCAAAAATAGAATTGTAAATGTTACCCCAAAGTCTACTTCTACCTACGCTAATGTTGCCAAAGAAAACAAGTTTAATAACGATAGTTTAGTCAAGGAACTAATACCCGCACTAATAAGTGCTTTAAAATCTGTTTTTGTCTTGAACGAAAGCACGTTTGTCCGCCCGGCTGCTCCTACGGCTGTAAGAGTGAACAAACCTGCATCAGAAACAGATCGAAAGCGTGATAGGAGCGATGAAACGACATCTGAAGATGAAGAAGTCTCCGACTCATCGCCAAATGCCGGCGATGATAAAACAAAAAAAGAGACAAAAAAAAGAAAAGGCTGGCCAAAGGGGAAGCCCAGAAAACCACCTGAAAAACCAATCTAGTCAATATCTGTGATAATTAAACATTCTAGTCATTTTATTTATATATATATTATTTATTTATCCTTTTTATATATTTATTTATTTATTTATTTATCTATTTATTTATTTGTCCACGTATTTTTAATTTTATCTGTACATATACTCTTTTTTTGTAATTTATATTTTAAAAACATTTAAAAATGACTAACAATAGCATTATTCAGTGGAACTGCAGAGGTTTTATTGATAAATACTGCGACATTAAAATTCTAATTCAAGAATCTACTCCTATGTGTATTTGCCTGCAAGAGACACATTTTAATATAGGACAATCATATGCAATTCGTGATTATAGCCTAGAAAGAAAAGATGCGCCGTATCGACAGAGAGCTAGTGGAGGCGTTGCTATACTCGTAAGAAAAGATGTATATTATAACTTCGTAGCGGTCAATTCTGGGCTACAGGTGGTCGCGATACGACTTATCCGACCTATTGAAGTTACTTTATGTAATATATACTTGCCACAATACGACTGGACCATAGAAGACCTAAATCACATTCTAAACCAATTACCTAAACCTTATTTAGTAGTAGGAGACTTTAATGCACACTGCCCACTCTGGGGATCTACTTCTACCGATACAAGGGGACGCCAAATTAAACGCTGGTTGGAAAGAGATGATTTAGTGTTACTCAACACAGGATCTCCAACAAGCTTTAACACTATTTCCAACAATTTTGGTGCGATAGATCTGTCGATTGCCTCAAGCTGCCTGGCTAGTCAACTGACTTGGTACACGGCAGACAATCTACACAACAGTGACCACTTTCCAATTTTTATAAAAACTGATATACCAATTACTGCTCAATCTGCAGTAAAAAGATATAACACAGCTAAGGCTGACTGGGTCAGGTTTGCGGAGACTTTACACCCTCCTAAAATTATAAATGTTAAAACAAATACAACCGCAATAATTAACGCTGCAAAAAAGAGTATTCCACTTACCCAAGCAAAACCAGTTAAACGTTTTGTCCCATGGTGGAGCCCTGAAGTTAAAAACGCTATAAAAGAAAAAAAGACAAAATTTAACATATTTCAAAGATTTCCTACCACAGAAAACCTAATAGCATTTAAGCGAGCTCGACTAGAGTGTAAAAAAGTTTTAGTCGAAAGCAAGAAAAATTCCTGGAATAATTACACCTCTACAATTACACCTGAATCCGATGTAAAAGAGATATGGAAAAAAATAAAATCAATACAGGGTAAACACACTAAACAACCACTTACCTGTATCCAAACAAGCTCAGGGCTGACGACAGAAAACCCAGAAGAAATTGCAGAAACTCTTGCAGTTTACTATGCAAGTGTTAGTAGCACTGCAAATTACGATAAAGTTTTCCAAAAAACCATTGCTGAAAAAGAAAGAAATTATGTTAATTTTAAAACGACAGAAACAAAGCAATATAATATACCCTTTAACATGGAAGAGTTGGAGCGTGCTATATTAGGTGCCAAACTTACATCCCCTGGCATGGATATGGTGTCTAACGAAATGCTAAAACATATCACTCCTGATATGAAAGAAGCTCTGCTAACACTTTTTAACAACCTGCTAAACAAAGGTACCTACCCAGAGGACTGGAAAGAAGCTATAATTATACCTATAAAAAAACCAAAAAAAGAAGCCACGTTGGCTAGTAGTTACAGACCTATTAGCCTTACATGCTCTATTGGTAAAATATTAGAACGCATGGTTAATACTCGACTGCAGGACTATCTAGAAGAGAAACAAAGATTAGTGCCGTATCAATCAGGTTTCAGAAAAGGCCGATCTACAGCTGATCATCTGGTATTGCTAGAAAATTTTGTGCAAGAAACATTTAGGAAACGGGAGCATGCAATCGCAGTCTTCTTTGACATCAAAGGAGCATATGACATGGCATGGAGACATGGTATACTACAAAAACTACACAAATATGGTCTAAGGGGCAATATTGCCCTAATGATTCAGTCCTTCCTTAAAAATAGACGTTTCAAGGTGCGAGTGAGTAACTCATATTCAAATGCTAAATTTTTGGAGAACGGAGTCCCTCAAGGCTCAACTCTAAGCTGTACTCTTTTTGCTATCGCTATAAACGAGATAGCCAAAAATGTGGATGAAAAAGTTACAAAATGTCTCTACGTTGATGATGTTTGTTTTATCATCGCAGACAAAACTGTAGGAGCTGCCTCAAAAATAATGCAAGCTGCAATAGATAAATTATCAAAAAATGCAGCAAAAGTGGGTTTTCAGTTTTCTACAGAAAAAACACAATGCGTGCATTTCTGTAGGTTAAGAAAACCTCATTATGACCCTGTCATGTACCTAAATGGCAAAACAATTTTATGTGCTGATAAAGTCAAATTTTTGGGACTACTATTGGATAGGAAACTCACATGGCTAGATCATATTAACTCGTTGGAGGATAGATGTAGAGCAACCATGAACATCATTAAAGTGTTAGCGCACACTCAGTGGGGAGCTAATACAAAAAGCCTCCTTAGTATTTACCAGGCTCTAGTTTTGTCACGAATGGATTACGGTTGCATGGCATACTCTTCCGCCCGGCAAAGTGTGCTCCAAAAGCTTAATTGCATCCATCATTTAGGTATAAGATACTGCTTAGGAGCTTTTCCGACAACACCCGTAGATAGCCTCTATTGCCTGTCCGGTTTACCTCCTTTAGACCTAAGAAGAAAACTGCTTATGATATCATACATGACTCAAGTTAGACTGAACGTGTATCATCCAAATAATAAATTTCTTTTTCTGGAGAGAGATGAATATCAGAGACGTGCAACTATAACTCGACCACTTGGAGTACGTGCAAGCGAGTTTCTTCAAGATGTCGACACCCAAATTCCAGAAGTCTTAGTAAATGATTATCTAGACGATAAGTCTAAAACAGAATTCAAAACAAGATTCAAAAACACAATAAAACAAAAAGTTTTAATGAAATGGCAAAATCAATGGTGTACAAAAAATACACAACTTGCATTAGTCATACACGAAGTCAAGTATGGGTACGAAAACATGGATGTTACTCGGGAAAATGCGGTCAAAACCCATAGAATAAAAACAGGACACACAACACTTACTCATCAGTATTTGCTGAGTGGCGAGGATAAACCAAGCTGTGACGACTGCCAGGTTGATTTGACCATAGCACATATAATATGCGAATGCCCAAAATACTGTACGCCAAGACGTACACACAAAATACGGCCTACCATCGAAGAAAACCTAAAAGAAAAAGAAAACATTATAAGTACTTTAAACTTTTTAAAAGATATTAAAGTATATAAAGAACTTTAAACTACGATACTTTTTCTGATACAAAACTGTGATACTTAAAAGTGATTTTTACATCCGATACTTACCTGTGATATTTATATCTGATACTTACTTGTGATAGTAACTTCTGATACTTACCTATAATTATTAACTAAATTATACGCGATAAAAGCTAATGGCCTTAGTAGCCGATGCTTCCTAGGGGGTGGTTTTTAGTCGGTAGAAATCCGACACTACCTTTATGGTGTCTTTTGAAGATTTTCCACCACCCGATACAAAAAAAATAAAAAATAATAATAATAATAATAATAATAATAATAATAATAATAATAATAATAATAATAATAATAATAATAATAATAATAATAATAATAATAATAATAATAATAATAATAATAATAATAATAATAATAATAATAATAATAATAATAATAATAATAATAATAATAATAATAATAATAATAATAATAATAATAATAATAATAATAATAATAATAATAATATAGCCTAGTAGCTATAGACCCATTAGTCTTACGTGTTCTATGGGTAAAATATTGGAGCGGATGGTTAATAATAGACTGCAGGAGTACCTAGAAGAAAATAAATTATTAGTACATTATCAGGCAGGATTCAGAAGAGGCCGCTCAACTGTGGACCATCTTGTCCTGTTGGAAAATTTTGTGCAAGAAACTTTCAGAAAACGGGAACATGCTATCGCTGTCTTCTTTGATATTAAAGGAGCCTATGACATGGCATGGAAACATGGTATACTAAAAAAGCTCCATAGGTATGGGGTTAGAGGCAATATGGCTTTACTAATCCAGTCCTTTCTGAAAGATAGGCACTTTAGGGTACGAGTAGGTAGCTCATACTCAACAATGAAATATTTAGAGAATGGGGTCCCGCAAGGCTCAACTTTAAGTTGTACACTCTTTGCTATTGCTATTAACGAGATAGCAAAGAATGTTGATGAGGTGATAAGCAAATGTCTCTATGTTGATGATGTCAGTTTTGTTATAACAGGAAAAACTATAGGTGCAATGACAAGAATAATGCAAGTTGCAATAGATAGACTATCTAGAAATGCAGCAAAAGTGGGATTTCAATTTTCGACAGAAAAAACACATTGCGTGCATTTTTGTAGACTAAGAAAACCACACTATGACCCAGTTCTCTACTTAAACAACAGAACAATTGCATGTGTTGACAAAGTAAAATTTTTAGGTGTAATATTCGATAGTAAACTTACATGGGTACATCATATTGTCTCTCTGGAAGAAAGATGTCGAGCGAGCATGAATATTATTAAAGTGTTGGCTCACACCAAGTGGGGAGCTAATACAAAAAGCCTCATAAATATCTACCAGTCTCTCGTACAATCACGTATGGACTACGGATGCGTGGTTTATTCGTCAGCCCGTGAAAGTGCGTTACGAAAACTTGACAGAATCCATCACCTGGGTATAAGATACTGCTTAGGAGCTTTCCCGACAACACCGGTTGATAGCTTATATTGTGAATCAGGCTTACCCCCTTTAGATCTAAGAAGAAAGCAATTAATGTTATCATACATGATACAAGTCAAGTCGTCCTTGGACCACCCAAATAACAATTTTCTGCACAATGATAGAGACGAGTACCAGAGCCGTCCGACAATAACCCGACCGCTTGGAGTACGCGCAAACGAGTTTCTTGATGAAATTGATTTTCAGATACCAGTACACATTCCTGAAACAGGTTATAACAAAACACAATATAAAAACGAAATAAAAGAAAAGATCTTGATTAAATGGCAAAATAATTGGAATGGAAGGAATACGCTACTTGCACTTGTAAAACCAGAAATTATGTACGGATATGATAGGATAGATGATAACAGAGAAAATGCAGTCAAGACCCATCGTCTAAGATCAGGACACACAGCGCTTACCCACCAGCACCTGCTGACGGGTGACGATAAACCTAGCTGCGAGCAATGTCAGGTCGATCTGACAATACAACACATTATATGTGAATGTCCTAAATATATGAGTGTAAGACGTAAACACAAAATTCAAACAAACATTTTAGACAACCTAAAACAAAAAGACAAAATTACTAACACGATATCATTTCTAAAAGAAATTGAACTATTTAAAGACCTATAAGGTATCTTTGATACCTACCTGAGATTTTTTACTGTGATACTTACCTGTGATAAATTTTTCTGTGATGTAGCAAAGCTAATGGCCTTAGTAGCCGATGCTTCCTAGGGGGTGGTTTTTAGTCGGTAGAAATCCGACACTACCTTTATGGTGTCTTTTGAAGATTTTCCACCACCCGATACAAAAAAAAAAAAAAAAAAAAAAAAATAATAATAATAATAATACTAATAATAATAATAATAATAATAATAATAATAATAATAATAATAATAATAATAATAATAATATGTTTTTGTTTTAATAATAATGTTTTTGTTTTAATAAACATATTATTATGTTTAAAACATAATAATATGTTTTTGTTTTAAACGAAAGCACAACGTTTGTCCGCCCGGCTGCTCCTACGGCTGTAAGAGCGAACAAACCTGCATCTGAATCAGATCGAAAGCGTGATAGGAGCGATGAAACGACATCTGAAGATGAAGAAGTCTCCGACTCATCGCCAAATGCCGGCGATGACAAAACAAAAAAAGAAACAAAAAAAAGAAAAGGTTGGCCAAAGGGGAAGCCCAGAAAACCACCTGAAAAACCAATCTAGTCAATATCTGTGATAATTAAACATTCTAGTCATTTTATTTATATATATATATATTATTTATTTATCTTTTCATATATTTATTTATCTATTTATTTATTTGTCTACGTATTTTTAATTTTATCTGTACATATACTCTTTTTTTTGTAATTTATATTTTAAAAACATTTAAAAATGACTAACAATAGCATTATTCAGTGGAACTGTAGAGGTTTTATTGATAAATACTGCGACATTAAAATTCTAATTCAAGAATCTACTCCTATGTGTATTTGCCTGCAAGAGACACATTTTAATATAGGACAATCATATGCAATTCGGGATTATAGCCTAGAAAGAAAAGACGCGCCGTATCGACAGAGAGCTAGTGGAGGCGTTGCTATACTCGTAAGAAAAGATGTATATTATAACTTCGTAGCGGTCAATTCTGGGCAACAGGTGGTCGCGATACGACTTATCCGACCTATTGAAGTTACTTTATGTAATATATACTTGCCACAATACGACTGGAGCATAGAAGACCTAAATCACATTCTAAACCAATTACCTAAACCTTATTTAGTAGTAGGAGACTTTAATGCACACTGCCCACTCTGGGGATCTACTTCTACCGATACAAGGGGACGACAAATTAAACGCTGGTTGGAAAGAGATGATTTAGTGTTACTCAACACAGGATCTCCAACAAGCTTTAACACTATTTCCAACAATTTTGCTGCGATAGATCTGTCGATCGCCTCAAGCTGCCTGGCTAGTCAACTGACTTGGTACACGGCAGACAATCTACACAACAGTGACCACTTTCCAATTTTTATAAAAACTGATATACCAATTACTGCTCAATCTGCAGTAAAAAGATATAACACAGCTAAGGCTGACTGGGTCAGGTTTGCGGAGACTTTACACCCTCCTAAAATTATAAATGTTAAAACAATTACAACCGCAATAATTAACGCTGCAAAAAAGAGTATTCCACTTACTCAAGCAAAACCAGTTAAACGTTTTGTCCCATGGTGGAGCCCTGAAGTTAAAAACGCTATAAAAGAAAAAAAGACAAAATTTAACTTATTTCAAAGATTTCCTACCACAGAAAACCTAATAGCATTTAAGCGAGCTCGACTAGAGTGTAAAAAAGTTTTAGTCGAAAGCAAGAAAAATTCCTGGAATAATTACACCTCCACAATTACACCTGAATCCGATGTAAAAGAGATATGGAAAAAAATAAAATCAATACAGGGTAAACACACTAAACAACCACTTACCTGTATCCAAACAAGCTCAGGGCTGACGACAGAAAACCCAGAAGAAATTGCAGAAACTCTTGCAGTTTACTATGCAAGTGTTAGTAGCACTGCAAATTACGATAAAGTTTTCCAAGAAACCATTGCTGAAAAAGAAAGAAATTATGTTAATTTTAAAACGATAGAAACAAAGCAATATAATATACCCTTTAACATGGAAGAGTTGGAGCGTGCTATATTAGGTGCCAAACTTACATCCCCTGGCATGGATATGGTGTCTAACGAAATGCTAAAACATATCACTCCTGATATGAAAGAAGCTCTGCTAATACTTTTTAACAACCTGCTAAACAAAGGTACCTACCTAGAGGACTGGAAAGAAGCTATAATTATACCTATAAAAAAACCAAAAAAAGAAGCCACGTTGGCTAGTAGTTACAGACCTATTAGCCTTACATGCTCTATTGGTAAAATATTAGAACGCATGGTTAATACTCGACTGCAGGACTATCTAGAAGAGAAACAAAGATTAGTGCCGTATCAATCAGGTTTCAAAAAAGGCCGATCTACAGCTGATCATCTGGTATTGCTAGAAAATTTTGTGCAAGAAACATTTAGGAAACGGGAGCATGCAATCGCAGTCTTCTTTGACATCAAAGGAGCATATGACATGGCATGGAGACATGGTATACTACAAAAACTACACAAATATGGTCTAAGGGGCAATATTGCCCTAATGATTCAGTCCTTCCTTAAAAATAGACGTTTCAAGGTGCGAGTGAGTAACTCATATTCAAATGCTAAATTTTTGGAGAACGGAGTCCCTCAAGGCTCAACTCTAAGCTGTACTCTTTTTGCTATCGCTATAAACGAGATAGCCAAAAATGTGGATGAAAAAGTTACAAAATGTCTCTACGTTGATGATGTTTCTTTTATCGTCGCAGACAAAACTGTAGGAGCTGCCTCAAAAATAATGCAAGCTGCAATAGATAAATTATCAAAAAATGCAGCAAAAGTGGGTTTTCAGTTTTCTACAGAAAAAACACAATGCGTGCATTTCTGTAGGTTAAGAAAACCTCATTATGACCCTGTCATGTACCTAAATGGCAAAACAATTTTATGTGCTGATAAAGTCAAATTCTTGGGACTACTATTGGATAGGAAACTCACATGGCTAGATCATATTAACTCGTTGGAGGATAGATGTAGAGCAACCATGAACATCATTAAAGTGTTAGCGCACACTCAGTGGGGAGCTAATACAAAAAGCCTCCTTAGTATTTACCAGGCTCTAGTTTTGTCACGAATGGATTACGGTTGCATGGCATACTCTTCCGCCCGGCAAAGTGTGCTCCAAAAGCTTAATTGCATCCATCATTTAGGTATAAGATACTGCTTAGGAGCTTTTCCGACAACACCCGTAGATAGCCTCTATTGCCTGTCCGGCTTACCTCCTTTAGACCTAAGAAGAAAACAGCTTATGATATCGTACATGACTCAAGTTAGACTGAACGTGTATCATCCAAATAATAAATTTCTTTTTCTGGAAAGAGATGAATATCAGAGACGTGCAACTATAACTCGACCACTTGGAGTACGTGCAAGCGAGTTTCTTCAAGATGTCGACACCAAAATTCCAGAAGTCTTAGTAAATGATTATCTAGACGATAAGTCTAAAACAGAATTCAAAACAAGATTCAAAAACACAATAAAACAAAAAGTTTTAATGAAATGGCAAAATCAATGGAGTACAAAAAATACACAACTTGCATTAGTCATACACGAAGTCAAGTATGGGTACGAAAACATGGATGTTACTCGGGAAAATGCGGTCAAAATCCATAGAATAAAAACAGGACACACAACACTTACTCATCAGTATTTGCTGAGTGGCGAGGATAAACCAAGCTGTGACGACTGCCAGGTTGATTTGACCATAGCACATATAATATGCGAATGCCCAAAATACTGTACGCCAAGACGTACACACAAAATACGGCCTACCATCGAAGAAAACCTAAAAGAAAAAGAAAACATTATAAGTACTTTAAACTTTTTAAAAGATATTAAAGTATATAAAAAACTTTAAACTACGATACTTTTTCTGATACAAAACTGTGATACTTAAAAGTGATTTTTACATCCGATACTTACCTGTGATATTTATATCTGATACTTACTTGTGATAGTAACTTCTGATACTTACCTATAATTATTAACTAAATTATACGCGATAAAAGCTAATGGCCTTAGTAGCCGATGCTTCCTAGGGGGTGGTTTTTAGTCGGTAGAAATCCGACACTACCTTTATGGTGTCTTTTGAAGATTTTCCACCACCCGATACAAAAAAAAAAAAAAAAAAAAAAAAAAAAAAAAAAAAAAAAAAAAAAAAAATAATAATAATAATAATAATAATAATAATAATAATAATAATAATAATAATAATACCCTCCCCAAGGGTATCACCTTGTCGTGGTGGGGAGGCTTGTAGTACCTGTGGTGAATTGAGTAGCCTCAGGGAAACTAACAATACCCCGCAATCTCGTGGTGGAAGCAATCGTGCCCAGGAGATGAATGGCCCCGCGTAGTTGGGTCTTAAACGATGCCCTCCAGATACCTGGCGTCCTCTGGTTGTAATTTGCCTTCCTGCAGTACCAGGCTCTACTGTAGGTGACCTTTATTTCCTAGGATACTCGTGGGACTAATATGAAAAATACTATCCTAAAAAACCAAGGAGTGGGTACTCCTCAACTAACCCAACCAAATACGAACCAGGAAAAGGGGCCTCAACCTCGGTTTCTGGTCGTTAAACGTGATGATGGAGAAAACTTTTATAAAGTTAATCCATTCTTGTTGCAAAAGGCGCTATTTGGATTGATTGGAGACCTGAAACAAACAAAGAAGACTAAAGAGGGATTGCTACTTGAAACTAGCTCTGCTGCACAATCAGCAAAACTACAAACACTCACAACACTATTGCAATTTGATATTACTATTACACCTCATAATAGCCTTAACTCGGTTCGAGGGGTGATCGTGTGTAAGGATATATTATTATGTACTGAAGAGGAAATCGCTAAGGAACTTGAACCACAAGGTGTAACAGCTGTCAAACGGATTAAGAAACGTGTTGACAACCAGTTGGTTGACACCCCATCGCACATTTTAACATTCAATATTACAAAACTGCCAAGCAAAGTATTTGTAGTATTTTATTCTTTGCCAGTTCGCCTGTATGTACCTCCTCTATTAAGATGCTTCAGATGCCAGCGATTTGGACATACTTCTGTCAGGTGCACAAACGATCAAATTTGTGCCTGTGGTAAACCAATGCACGAAGGAAACCCCTGTGATAATCCCAAATGCATCAACTGCGATGGTGACCATAGTGCACGGTCACGAAGCTGCCCAGTTTTTAAAGAAGAATCAGCAATCCAAGAAATTAAAGTGAAAGAAAATATATCGTACTACCAAGCCAAAAATAAAGTTGTTGGTGTTACCTCCAAATTTCCGACTACTTACGCCCGAGCAACCAATTCGAGTGGAAAGGAAAGTAAAATAAATTATGACAGCCTTGTGAAAGAGCTAATACCCGCACTAGTTAGTGCACTAAAATCTGTGTTTGTTGAAAAGGCAACTTCAACATATGTCCGTCCCGCTGCCCCTAGAGCTGCAAGGAAGGACAATGTTGAAAATGATAAACTTCGTGTTAGATCTACTTCAGGTTCGAGAAAACGAGACAGGGACACCGAAACGACATCTGAAGATGAGCGCAACGAGGTGTCATCAAACGCTGGGGAATCCTCCTCCCAAACAAAAAAGAAAGGAAAGGGATGGCCAAAGGGTAAGCCCAGAAAGCCCCCTAAAGAACCGAACTAGTCATTATCTGTGATAATTTTGATACTCAAACTACCTAGTCATTTTTGTATATATTGTCCATTAAATTATTTATTTATTTATCTATTTATTAATTTATTTATTCAATCTATTTACTTATTTATTCGTTTATTTTATCTATTTACCTATTTGTTAAATCACTTATCTATTTGTTTTTATCTAAGTTTAAATGTATCCTGTTATATCTACTAATCTTACTTTTGATATATCTGTTTATGTATTTAGTTTAAAAAAGCTTATATATAAAACTAAATAAAACATGACCTATAATAAAATTATTCAATGGAACTGTAGAGGAGTTGTAGATAAATACTGCGACATAAAATTAATTATACAAGAACATAATCCTATGTGCCTCTGCTTACAAGAAACACATCTTAGGACCAAACAATCATATGCACTTCAGGGATATAATACCGAAAGAAAAGACACAACAAACAGACAAAGAGCAAGCGGTGGCGTTGCTATCTTAGTAAGAAGCGACGTGCAGTACACTAAGATAACAATTAATAGTAGATTACAGGCTGTAGCTGTACGTCTAAGCCGGCCGACACAAATAACTATATGTAACATATATTTGCCTGAATATAACTGGACCATTGACGACTTGAACCATATTGTTAGCCAATTAGCCGCACCTTTTCTAGTAGTAGGAGACTTTAATGCGCACAGTCCCCTCTGGGGGTCTACTAGTACTAATACAAGAGGACACCAGATTAAGCGATGGCTGGAACGAGAAGACTTGGTGCTATTGAATACAGGATCACCAACAAGCTTCAATACTATTTCAAATACATTCTCCGCAATAGACCTGTCGCTAGCTTCAAAGTGCCTGGCTATTCAACTAACATGGTATCCAGCAGACAGCCTGCACAACAGTGATCACTTTCCAATCATAATACAAACTGATATGCCAATCTCTGTTCGATCGGTGGCGAAAAGATATAACTCAGCTAGGGCTGATTGGGCTCTCTTTATGAAGAATCTGCACCCTCCTGAAGTTATAAATGTAGAAACAGTTACATGCTCAATAATCAAAGCTGCAAAGAAAAGTATCCCACTAACCAAAACTAAACCAGTTAAACGGTTTGTCCCATGGTGGTGTCCCGAGGTTCAAAATGCTATAAAAGAAAAAAAGAAACACTTCCATAAGTTTAGGAGACATCCTACCACCCTAAACCTAGTGGCTTTTAAACAAGCCCGTGCGGAATGCAAATTTGTCATTCTTGAAAGTAAGAAAAATTCATGGTATAAATACACCTCAACAATTACGCCTGATTCTGACGTAAGAGAGATTTGGAGAAAAATAAAAGCAATTCAGGGTAAAAATACTAGACCAACACTTACCTGCATCCAGACAAGTCACGGAATTGTAACTGAAAATCCAGAAGAAATTGTAGAATCACTTGCAGTACACTTTGCTAGTGTGAGTAGCACAGCAAACTACAGTAGAGATTTCCAAGAAAAACTTCCTGAAAAAGAAGAAATCTAATTAATTTTGACACGACAGAAACTATGCAATATAACTTACCTTTTACAACTGAGGAGCTGGAGTCTGCTCTATCGAGAGCCAAACTTTCATCGCCTGGTGTGGATCAGGTATCTAACGAAATGCTTAAACATGTTACCCCTGAAATGAAAGAAGCTATGCTAACACTTTTTAACCAGCTGCTGAAAGAAGGCACATATCCAAAGGAATGGAAGGAAGCAATAATAGTGCCGATAAAAAAGCCGAAAAAAGAAGCCACACTGCCTAGCAGCTATAGACCCATTAGTCTGACATGCACAATGGGTAAAATAATGGAACGGATGATAAATAGTCGACTTCAGGATTACCTAGAAGAAAAGAAAATATTAGTACCATATCAAGCAGGCTTTAGAAGAGGCCGGTCTACTACCGACCACCTTGTCCTATTAGAAAATGCTGTGCAGGAAGCTTTCAGGAAAAGGGAACATGCAATAGCGGTTTTCTTTGACATCAAAGGAGCCTACGACATGGCATGGAGGCATGGTATAATTAAAAAGCTTTATAAGTATGGCGTAAGGGGAAATATAGCCAAACTAATCCAGGCTTTTCTGAAAAATAGGTACTTTAGAGTACGATTGGGAAGCTCATTCTTGACTGCTAAAATCTTAGAGAACGGAGTCCCGCAAGGATCAACTTTGAGCTGCACACTCTTTGCCATTGCTATTAACGAAATAGCAAAAAACGTTGAAGATGTGGTATGCAAATGTCTCTATGTTGATGATATCAGTTTTATTGTCACCGGAAAAACAGTTGGCGCAGCGACAAGAATAATGCAAACCGCAATAAATAAACTATCCAGAAATGCAGCAAAAGTGGGCTTTCAGTTTGCGATAGAGAAAACGCAATGCGTCCATTTTTGCAGACTAAGGAAGCCACATTATGACCCGGTCCTCTACTTAAACAACCAGGCAATTGCCTGTGTTGATACGGTAAAATTCCTGGGACTAATATTTGATAGGAAACTTACATGGGTGGATCATATAACCACACTTGAAAATAAATGTCGAGTAACTATGAATATAATCAAAGTGCTGTCTCACACTAAGTGGGGAGCAAATACCAAAACTCTCATTGGTATTTACCAGTCCTTGATCCTGTCACGAATGGACTATGGGTGCATGGCATATTCGTCAGCCCGGGAAAGTATTCTTAAAAAGTTAAACTGCATTCATCATCTAGGAATAAGATACTGTCTAGGAGCTTTTCCCACAACACCAGTAGATAGCCTCTATTGTTTGTCGGGCCTACCGCCTATGGAGTTAAGAAGAAACCAGCTGATAATATCATATCTGCTTCAAATAAAACTGAACCGAGATCATCCAAATTACGATATTCTCTTCAGAGAATGGGACGAATATTCGAGACGCCCAACTATAACCCGACCACTTGGAATACGCGCTAGCATACTTCTCCAAGATGTTGATATTCAACTTCCAGAAGTTCTAGCACTTGACTTCCCCGATAATAAGTCTCAAACAGAATTTAAAACGCAATTTAAAAACAAAATAAAAGAAAAAAATCTGACTAAATGGCAAATGCAGTGGAATCAGAGGAATACACAACTTGCATTGATAAAACCAGAAGTGAAGTACGGGTATGAAATTATGAATGTTATCAGAGAGAATGCGGTCAAAATACACAGATTAAAAACAGGACACACAACACTTACTCACCAGCACCTGCTGAATGGCGAAGATAAACCTAGCTGCGAAGAATGCCAGGTTGATTTAACCATAATACATATTTTATGCGAATGTCCAAAGTACTGTGCCTCTAGACGTAAGCACAAAATACAGCATCGCATTGAAAGAAACCTAAATAATGAAGAAACTATTATCAACACCATTAACTTTTTGAAAGAAATTGAACTCTATAACGAGCTTTAAACTATGATACCTACCTGTGATACTTACCTGTGATATTAATCGCTGAAACTTATTTATTATTTAAAATAATTTTATATAAAGCTAATGACCTTAGTAGTCGAAGCTTTTAGGGGGTGGTTTTTAGTAGGTAGAAATCCGACACTACCATTTTGGTGTCTTTTGAAGATTTTCCACCGCCTACTAAAAAAAAAAAATAATAATAATAATAATAATAATTAATAATAATAATAATAATAATAATAATAATAATAATAATAATAATAATAATAATAATAATAATAATAATAATAATAATAATAATAATAATAATAATAATAATAATAATAATAATAATAATAATAATAATAATAATAATAATAATAATAATAATAATAATAATAATAATAATAATAATAATAATAATAATAATAATAATAATAATAATAATAATAATAATAATAATAATAATAATAATAATAATAATAATAATAATAATAATAATAATAATAATAATAATAATAATAATAATAATAATAATAATAATAATAATAATAATAATAATAATAATAATTTCCTAGGATACTCGTGGGACTATTATGACAAATACTATTCTAAAAAACCAAGGAGTGGGTACTCCTCAACTAACCCAACTAAATACGAACCAGGAAAAGGGGCCTCAACCTCGGTTCTTGGTCGTTAAACGCAATGATGGAGAAAACTTCTATAAAGTTAATCCATTCTTGTTACAAAAGGCGCTATTTGGATTGATTGGAGACTTGAAACAAACAAAAAAGACTAAAGAGGGATTGCTACTTGAAACTAGCTCTGCTGCACAATCAGCAAAACTACAAACACTTGCTACACTATTGCAATTTGACATTACTATTACACCTCATAATAGCCTTAACTCGGTTCGAGGGGTGATTGTATGTAAGGATATATTGTTATGTACTGAAGAGGAAATCGCTAAAGAACTTGAACCACAAGGTGTAACAGCTGTCAAACGGATTAAGAAACGTGTTGACAACCAGTTGGTTGACACCCCATCACACATTCTAACGTTTAACACTACAAAACTGCCAAGCAAAGTATTCGTAGCATTTTATTCTTTGCCAGTTCGCCTGTATGTACCTCCTCCATTAAGATGCTTCAGATGCCAGCGATTTGGACATACTTCTGTCAGGTGCACAAACGATCAAATTTGTGCCTGTGGTAAACCAATGCACGAAGGAAACCCCTGTGATAAACCCAAATGTATCAACTGCGATGGTGACCATAGTGCACGGTCACGAAGCTGCCCAGTTTTTAAAGAAGAAACAGCCATCCAAGAAATTAAAGTGAAAGAAAACATATCGTACTACCAAGCCAAAAATAAAGTTGTTGGTGTTACTTCCAAATTTCCGACTACTTATGCCCGAGCAACCAATTCGAGTGGAAAAGAAAGTAAAACAAATTATGAAAGCCTTGTGAAAGAGCTAATACCCGCACTAGTTAGTGCACTCAAATCTGTGTTTGTTGAAAAGGCAACTTCAACATATGTCCGTCCCGCTGCTCCTAGAGCTGCAAGGAAGGACAATGTTGAAAATAATAAACTTCGTGTTAGATCCATTTCAGATTCAAGAAAACGAGACAGGGACACCGAAACGACATCTGAAGATGAGCGCAACGAGGTGTCATCAAACGCTGGGGAATCCTCCTCCCAAACAAAAAAGAAAGGGAAAGGGTGGCCGAAAGGTAAGCCCAGAAAGCCCCCTAAAGAACCGAACTAGTCAGTATCTGTGATAATTTTAATACTAAAACTTCCTAGTCATTGTTGTATATATTGTCCATTAAATTATTTATTTATTTATCTATTTATTAATTAATTTATTTAATCTATTTATTTATTTATTCGTTTATTTTATATAGTTACCTATTTGTTAAATTACTTATCTATTTGTTTTTACCTAAGTCTAAATGTTCCCTATTATATCTACTAATCTTACTTTTGATATATCTGTTTATGTATTTGGTTTAAAAAAGCTTATATATGAAACTAATCAAAAACATGACCTATAATAAATTTATACAATGGAACTGTAGAGGATGTGTAGATAAATACTGCGACATAAAATTAATTATACAAGAACATAATCCTATGTGTCTCTGCTTACAAGAAACACATCTTAGAACCGAACAACCATATGCACTTAGGGGATATAATACCGAAAGAAAAGATACAACAAACAGACAAAGAGCAAGCGGTGGCGTTGCTATCTTAGTAAGAAGTGACGTGCAGTACACCAAGATAACAGTTAATAGTGGATTACAGGCTGTAGCTGTACGTCTAAACCGGCCGACACAAATAACTATATGTAACATATATCTGCCTGAATATAACTGGAGTATAGACGACTTGAACCATATTGTTAGCCAATTAGCCGCACCATTTCTATTAGTAGGAGACTTTAATGCGCACAGTCCCCTCTGGGGGTCTACTAGTACCAATACAAGAGGACACCAGATCAAGCGATGGCTGGAACGAGAAGACTTGGTGCTATTGAATACAGGATCACCAACAAGCTTCAATACTATTTCAAATACATTCTCCGCAATAGACCTGTCGCTAGCTTCAAAGTGCCTGGCTATTCAACTAACATGGTATCCAGCAGACAGCCTGCACAACAGCGATCACTTTCCAATCATAATACAAACTGATATACCAATCTCTGTTCGATCGGTGGCGAAAAGATATAACTCAGCTAGGGCTGATTGGGCTCTCTTTACGAAGAATCTGCACCCTCCTGAAGTTATAAATGTAGAAACAGTTACATGCTCAATAATCAAAGCTGCAAAGAAAAGTATCCCACTAACCAAAACTAAACCAGTTAAACGGTTTGTCCCATGGTGGTGTCCCGAAGTTCAAAATGCTATAAAAGAAAAAAAGAAACACTTCCATAAGTTTAGGAGACATCCTACCACTCTAAACCTAGTGGCTTTTAAACAAGCCCGTGCGGAATGCAAATGTGTCATTCTTGAAAGTAAGAAAAATTCATGGTATAAATACACCTCAACAATTACGCCTGATTCTGACGTAAGAGAGATTTGGAGAAAAATAAAAGCAATTCAGGGTAAAAATACTAGACCAACACTTACATGCATCCAGACAAGTCAAGGAATTGTAACTGAAAATCCAGAAGAAATTGTAGAATCACTTGCAGTACACTTTGCAAGTGTGAGTAGCACAGCAAACTACAGTAGAGATTTCCAAGAAAAACTTCCTGAAAAAGATGAAATCTATATTAATTTTGACACGACAGAAACTATGCAATATAACTTACCATTTACAACTGAGGAGCTGGAGTCTGCTCTATCGAGAGCCAAACTTTCATCGCCTGGTGTGGATCAGGTATCTAACGAAATGCTTAAACATGTTACCCCTGAAATGAAAGAAGCTATGCTAACACTTTTTAACCAGCTGCTGAAAGAAGGCACATATCCAAAGGAATGGAAGGAAGCAATAATAGTGCCGATAAAAAAGCCGAAAAAAGAAGCCACACTGCCTAGCAGCTATAGACCCATTAGTTTGACATGCACAATGGGTAAAATAATGGAACGGATGGTAAATAGTCGACTTCAGGATTACCTAGAAGAAAAGAAAATATTAGTACCATATCAGGCAGGCTTTAGAAGAGGCCGGTCTACTACCGACCACCTTGTCTTATTAGAAAATGCTGTGCAGGAAGCTTTCAGGAAAAGGAAACATGCAATAGCGGTTTTCTTTGACATCAAAGGAGCCTACGACATGGCATGGAGACATGGTATAATTAAAAAGCTTCATAAGTATGGTGTAAGGGGAAATATAGCCAAACTAATCCAGGCTTTTCTGAAAAATAGGTACTTTAGAGTACGATTGGGAAGCTCATTCTCGACTGCTAAAATCTTAGAGAACGGAGTCCCGCAAGGATCAACTTTGAGCTGCACACTCTTTGCCATTGCTATTAACGAAATAGCAAAAAACGTTGAAGATGTGGTATGCAAATGTCTCTATGTTGATGATATAAGTTTTATTGTCACCGGAAAAACAGTTGGCGCAGCGGCAAGAATAATGCAAATCGCAATAAATAAACTATCCAGAAATGCAGCAAAAGTGGGCTTTCAGTTTGCGATAGAGAAAACGCAATGCGTCCATTTTTGCAGACTAAGGAAGCCACATTATGACCCGGTCCTCTTCTTAAACAACCAGGCAATTGCCTGTGTTGATACGGTAAAATTCCTGGGACTAATATTTGATAGGAAACTTACATGGGTGGATCATATAACCACACTTGAAAATAAATGTCGAGTAACTATGAATATAATCAAAGTGCTATCTCACACTAAGTGGGGAGCAAATACCAAAACTCTCATTGGTATTTACCAGTCCCTGATTCTGTCACGAATGGACTATGGGTGCATGGCATATTCGTCAGCCCGGGAAAGTGTTCTTCAAAAGTTAAACTGCATTCATCATCTAGGAATAAGATACTGTCTAGGAGCTTTTCCCACAACACCAGTAGATAGCCTCTATTGTTTGTCGGGCCTACCGCCTATGGAGTTAAGAAGAAACCAGCTGATGATATCATATCTGCTTCAAATAAAACTGAACCGAGATCATCCAAATTACGATATTCTCTTCAGAGAATGGGACGAATATTCGAGACGCCCAACTATAACCCGACCACTTGGAATACGCGCTAGCACAATTCTCCAAGATGTTGATATTCAACTTCCGGAAGTTGTAGCACTTGACTTCCCCGATAATAAGTCTCAAACAGAGTTTAAAACACAATTTAAAAACAAAATAAAAGAAAAAATTCTGACTAAATGGCAAATGCAGTGGAATCAGAGGAATACACAACTTGCATTGATAAAACCAGAAGTGAAGTACGGGTATGAAATCTTGAATGTTAACAGAGAGAATGCGGTCAAAATACACAGATTAATAACAGGACACACAACACTTACTCACCAGCACCTGCTGAATGGCGAAGATAAACCTAGCTGCGAAGAATGCCAGGTTGATTTAACCATAATACATATTTTATGCGAATGTCCAAAGTACTGTGCCTCTAGACGTAAACACAAAATACAGCATCGCATTGAAAGAAACCTAAATAATGAAGAAACTATTATCAACACCATTAACTTTTTGAAAGAAATTGAACTCTATAACGAGCTTTAAACTATGATACCTACCTGTGATACTTACCTGTGATATTAATCGCTGAAACTTATTTATTATTTAAAATAACTTTATATAAAGCTAATGACCTTAGTAGGCGAAGCTTTTAGGGGGTGGTTTTTAGTCGGTAGAAATCCGACACTACCATTTTGGTGTATTTTGAAGATTTTCCACCGCCTACTAAAAAAAAAAAAAAAAAAAATAATAATAATAATAATAATAATAATAATAATAATAATAATAATAATAATAATAATAATAATAATAATAATAATAATAATAATAATAATAATAATAATAATAATAATAATAATAATAATAATAATAATAATAATAATAATAATAATAATAATAATAATAATAATAATAATAATAATAATAATAATAATAATTCCACTTACCAAAGCAAAACCAGTTAAACGTTATGTCCCATGGTGGAGCCCTGAAGTTAAAAACTCTATAAAAGAAAAAAAGAAAAAATTCAACATATTTCAAAGATTTCCTACCACAGAAAACCTAGTAGCGTTTAAGCGAGCTCGACTAGAGTGTAAAAAAGTTTTAGTTGAAAGCAAGAAAAATTCTTGGAATAATTACACCTCTACAATTACGCCTGAATCCGATGTAAAAGAGATATGGAAAAAAATAAAATCAATACAGGGTAAACACACTAAACAACCACTTACCTGTATCCAAACAAGCTCAGGGCTGACGACAGAAAACCCAGAAGAAATTGCAGAAACTCTTGCAGTTTACTATGCAAGTGTTAGTAGCACTGCAAACTAGGATAAAGTTTTCCAAGAAACCATTGCTGAAAAAGAACGAAATTATGTTAATTTTAAAACGACAGAAATAAAGCAATATAATATACCCTTTAACATGGAAGAGTTGGAGCGTGCTATATTAGGTGCCAAACTTACATCCCCTGGCATGGATATGGTGTCTAACGAAATGCTAAAACATATCACTCCTGATATGAAAGAAGCTCTGCTAATACTTTTTAACAACCTACTAAACAAAGGTACCTACCCAGAGGACTGGAAAGAAGCTATAATTATACCTATAAAAAAACCAAAAAAAGAAGCCACGTTGGCTAGTAGTTACAGACCTATTAGCCTTACATGCTCTATTGGTAAAATATTAGAACGCATGATTAATACTCGACTGCAGGACTATCTAGAAGAGAAACAAAGATTAGTGCCGTATCAATCAGGTTTCAGAAAAGGCCGATCTACAGCTGATCATCTGGTATTGCTAGAAAATTTTGTGCAAGAAACATTTAGGAAACGGGAGCATGCAATCGCGGTCTTCTTTGACATCAAAGGAGCATATGACATGGCATGGAGACATGGTATACTACAAAAACTACACAAATATGGTCTAAGGGGCAATATTGCCCTAATGATTCAGTCCTTCCTTAAAAATAGACGTTTCAAGGTGCGAGTGAGTAACTCATATTCAAATGCTAAATTTTTGGAGAACGGAGTCCCTCAAGGCTCAACTCTAAGCTGTACTCTTTTTGCTATCGCTATAAACGAGATAGCCAAAAATGTGGATGAAAAAGTTACAAAATGTCTCTACGTTGATGATGTTTGTTTTATCGTCGCAGACAAAACTGTAGGAGCTGCCTCAAAAATAATGCAAGCTGCAATAGATAAATTATCAAAAAATGCAGCAAAAGTGGGTTTTCAGTTTTCTACAGAAAAAACACAATGCGTGCATTTCTGTAGGTTAAGAAAACCTCATTATGACCCTGTCATGTACCTAAATGGCAAAACAATTTTATGTGCTGATAAAGTCAAATTCTTGGGACTACTATTGGATAGGAAACTCACATGGCTAGATCATATTAACTCGTTGGAGGATAGATGTAGAGCAACCATGAACATCATTAAAGTGTTAGCGCACACTCAGTGGGGAGCTAATTCAAAAAGCCTCCTTAGTATTTACCAGGCTCTAGTTTTGTCACGAATGGATTACGGTTGCATGGCATACTCTTCCGCCCGGCAAAGTGTGCTCCAAAAGCTTAATTGCATCCATCATTTAGGTATAAGATACTGCTTAGGAGCTTTTCCGACAACACTCGTAGATAGCCTCTATTGCCTGTCCGGCTTACCTCCTTTAGACCTAAGAAGAAAACAGCTTATGATATCGTACATGACTCAAGTTAGACTGAACGTGTATCATCCAAATAATAAATTTCTTTTTCTGGAAAGAGATGAATATCAGAGACGTGCAACTATAACTCGACCACTTGGAGTACGTGCAAGCGAGTTTCTTCAAGATGTCGACACCCAAATTCCAGAAGTCTTAGTAAATGATTATCTAGACTATAAGTCTAAAACAGAATTCAAAACAAGATTCAAAAACACAATAAAACAAAAAGTTTTAATGAAATGGCAAAATCAATGGAGTACAAAAAATACACAACTTGCATTAGTCATACACGAAGTCAAGTATGGGTACGAAAACATGGATGTTACTCGGGAAAATGCGGTCAAAATCCATAGAATAAAAACAGGACACACAACACTTACTCATCAGTATTTGCTGAGTGGCGAGGATAAACCAAGCTGTGACGACTGCCAGGTTGATTTGACCATAGCACATATAATATGCGAATGCCCAAAATACTGTACGCCAAGACGTACACACAAAATACGGCCTACCATCGAAGAAAACCTAAAAGAAAAAGAAAACATTATAAGTACTTTAAACTTTTTAAAAGATATTAAAGTATATAAAGAACTTTAAACTACGATACTTTTTCTGATACAAAACTGTGATACTTAAAAGTGATTTTTACATCCGATACTTACCTGTGATATTTATATCTGATACTTACTTGTGATAGTAACTTCTGATACTTACCTATAATTATTAACTAAATTATACGCGATAAAAGCTAATGGCCTTAGTAGCCGATGCTTCCTAGGGGGTGGTTTTTAGTCGGTAGAAATCCGACACTACCTTTATGGTGTCTTTTGAAGATTTTCCACCACCCGATACAAAAAAAAAAAAAAAAAAAAAAAAAAAAAAAAAAAAAAAAAATAATAATAATAATAATAATAATAATAATAATAATAATAATTATAATAATAATAATAATAATAATAATAATAATAATAATAATAATAATAATAATAATAATAATAATAATAATAATAATAATAATAATAATAATAATAATAATAATAATAATAATAATAATAATAATAATAATAATAGGATATATTAATATGCACCGAAGAGCAAATATGTCAGGAATTAGCGCCACAAGGAGTAATAGCAGTCAAACGCATTAAGAAACGTGTCGAAGGCCAGTTAGTTGATACCCCAACACACATCCTAACTTTTAGTAATACAAAACTGCCCAACAAAGTATTTGCTGCATTTTACTCGCTTCCTGTCCGTCAATTCATACCGCCTCCACTGAGATGCTTCAGATGCCAGCGATTTGGACATACGTCTACCAGGTGCACAAATGAACCAATTTGTGCTTGTGGTAAAGCAATGCATGAAGGAAATCCGTGTGAAACTAATAAATGCATCAACTGCAACGGTGACCATAGTGCACGTTCAAGAATATGTCCAGTCTTTAAACAAGAAACTGCCATCCAAGATCTGAAAGTAAAAGAAAACTTATCCTATTACGAAGCCAAAAAAAGTGTAACTGCTGTTTCTTCAAAATACCCGATGACCTACGGCCAGGTAGCTAATGCGCCTGGAAAAGAAAATAAAATGAATTGTGATAGTCTAGTCAAAGAACTGATACCCGCACTAGTTAGTGCACTAAAATCCGTGTTTGTCCTAAAAGAAAGCTCAACATTTACCCGCCCCAATGCTCCTAGAGCTGCAAGGAGGGAAAAAGTTGGATCTGATGTAAAACATTTGGAAACTACATCAGATCAAAAAAAACGTGACAGGAGTGTTGAAACCACATCTGGAGATGAAGTCGATGACTCATCGTCACATGCTGGAGATTCCTCCTCTCAAACCAAAAAAAAGGGAAAAGGGTGGCCTAAAGGTAAACCTAGAAAGCCACCACCCTCAGAAACTTTATCAAATTAATTTATCTGTGATAATTTAATTTTCTAGTCATTGTATATATATATTTGTTTCACGTTTTTAATTAAGCTTATTATTTATTTATTTATTTATTTTATTTTATTTATTTTTTATTCATTTATTTATATATTTATATATTTACTTATTTATTTATCTATTTATTTATTTATTTATTTATTTATATACTTATGTACCTATTAGTTAATTATTTACCTAATTACCTACTATTTATTAATTTATTTATTTACAAATTAACTTATTATATCTGTTTTTATGTCCGTCCTATACACATTTTTAGATCTAATAAAGAAACAAAAAAACAATAATATGAACTACAATAAAATTATACAATGGAACTGCAGAGGATGTGTAGATAAAAACTGCGACATAAAACTCCTAATACAAGAACATACTCCTATGTGTCTCTGCTTGCAAGAAACACATTTAAAAACAGACCAGCCATATGCACTTAGGGGATATAATATTGAGAGGAAAGATGCAACACATCAGCAAAGAGCAAGCGGTGGCGTTGCTACTTTATTAAGAGATGATGTTCAGTATGATAGCATATTAGTCAACAGTGACCTACAGGTGGTAGCAGTACGATTGAACAGACCTATACAAATAACTCTATGTAATATATACTTACCTGAATATAACTGGAGTATCGAAGATCTAGACCATATTGTAAGTCAACTAACTGATCCTTTTGTGGTGGTAGGAGATTTTAATGCCCACAGTCCTCTCTGGGGATCTACTAAGACTGATACAAGAGGCCGCGTGATCAACCGCTGGCTAGAAAGAGACGATTTGGTGTTACTAAATACTGGATCACCTACAAGCTTTAACACTATCTCAAATAATTTCTCCGCGATAGACCTGTCGGTTGCCTCGAGCTGCTTGGCTGTAGAACTAACCTGGGCTACTGCAGACAACCTACATAACAGTGATCATTTTCCCATTATAATACAAACTGACGTACCAATACCGGTCCGATCAGTTGCAAAAAGATATAACACTGCTAGAGCAGATTGGACCTCCTTCACGAAAAATTTGCATCCTCCTGAAACTGTAAATGTTCAATCAGTTACAAGCGCGATAATTAAAGCTGCAAATAAGAGTATTCCATTTACTAAAGCAAAACCAGTAAAACGGTTTGTGCCATGGTGGAGTTATGAAGTTCAAAACGCTATAAAAGAAAAAAAGAAAACGTTCTACAAATTTAGAAGATTTCCTACCACCGCAAACTTGATAACGTTTAAACGAGCACGGGCAGAGTGCAAAAGGGTTGTACTTGAAAGCAAGAAAAATTCTTGGAACAAATACACCTCTACAATTACGCCTGAATCAGATGTAAAACAAGTATGGAGAAAAGTAAAATCAATACAAGGTAAAAATACTCTAGAACCACTTACCTATATCCAGACGAGTCAGGGAGTGGTGACAGAGAATCCAAAAGAAATTGCAGAAATTCTTGCAGTACACTTTGCAAGCGTCAGCAGCACGGGAAATTACTCTATAGAATTCCAAGAAACATTACCTGAAAGAGAAGAAAATTATGTTAACTTTGACAGCGTAGACACTAAGCAATATAACGTAGCTTTTACAATGGAAGAGTTGGAGTGTGCTCTGATCAGAGCTAAACTATCCTCTCCTGGTATGGATATGGTGTCAAACGAAATGCTGAAACATATAACTCCTGATATGAAACAAGCTCTGTTGACACTTTTTAATAACTTGTGGAAAGAAGGCACATACCCAGAAGAATGGAAAGAAGCTATAGTTGTGCCCATAAAAAAACCTAAAAAAAAAGCCACTCTACCAACTAGTTATAGACCCATTAGTCTAACGTGCTCTATGGGTAAAATCATGGAAAGGATGATAAATAATCGATTACAGAACTACCTAGAAAAAGAAAAAATATTAGTGCCATATCAGGCAGGTTTTAGAAAGGGCCGTTCAACGGCGGACCACCTTGTCCTACTAGAAAATATTGTACAAGAAACTTTCAGGAAACGGGAACATGCAATAGCGGTCTTCTTTGATATCAAAGGGGCCTATGACATGGCATGGCGGCATGGTATACTAGAAAAACTTTATAAGTATGGTGTAAGGGGCAATATGGCCTTACTAATCCAGTCCTTTCTTAAAAATAGGCATTTTAGAGTGCGAGTGGGTAGCTCATACTCAAAAGTTAAAGTTTTGGAGAATGGAGTCCCACAAGGCTCAACTCTAAGCTGTACACTGTTTTCCATTGCTATTAACGAGATAGCAAAAAATGTACCCGACGAGATATGCAAATGCCTATATGTTGATGATGTTAGCTTTGTTATATCTGGAAAATCAATAGGCCCAGCGACAAAAATAATGCAAGCTGCAATAGATAATTTATCTAAAAATGCAGCAGAAGTTGGTTTTCAATTTTCGAGTGAAAAAACACAATGTGTGCATTTTTGTAGGCTAAGAAAGCCCCACTATGACCCTGTTATATATTTAAACAGAAGGACAATCTCATGTGTTGATCGAGTAAAATTCTTGGGAGTAATATTTGACAGGAAACTTACCTGGATAGATCATATTACTTCTCTAGAGAATAAATGTCGATCAAACATGAATATTATCAAAGTGTTGGCTCACACTAAATGGGGAGCAAATACAAAAAGCCTAATAAGTATCTACCAATCTCTTGTACTTTCACGTATGGACTACGGCTGCATGGCATATTCGTCAGCTCGTGAAAGCGCGCTACGAAAACTTGACAGAATACATCACCTGGGTATAAGGTACTGCCTAGGAGCTTTTCCAACAACACCAATCGATAGCTTATACTGTGAGTCAGGCCTCCCTGCCTTGGACCTGAGAAGAAAGCAATTAATGACATCATACTTGATACAAGTCAAATCGTTTGTGGATCATCCAAATAACAGTTTTCTGCACCTGGAGAGAGACGAGTACATGAATCGTCCGACTATAACTCGACCACTTGGAATTCGCGCAAATGAGTTTCTTAATGAAATTGATTATCAAATACCAATAAATACACCTGAAATAGCTTTTAGTAAATTACAGTATAAAAACATAATAAAAGAAAAGATCCTGAGTAAATGGCAGAGTAAGTGGAATGATAGGAACACACAACTTGCACTAATAAAACCAGAAATTAAATATGGATATGATAGCCTAGATGACACCAGGGAGAACGCGGTGAAGACTCATCGTCTAAGATCAGGACACACAGCACTTACCCACCAGCACTTGCTAACGGGTGACGATCAACCTAAATGTGAGGAATGTCAGGTCAACTTGACAATAAAACACATTATATGTGAGTGCCCTAAATTTAGAAGTGCAAGGTCTAAACATAAAATACAGCACAACATTGCAGAAAACCTGAAAGAAAAAGACAAAATTATCAATACTATAACCTTTCTAAAAGAAATCAAACTTTTTGAAGAACTATAAGATACTATAGGTATCTGTGATACCTACTTGTGAATTCTAACTGTGATACATACCTGTGATAAATAACACGAAGCAAAGCTAATGGCCTCGGTAGCCGACGCTTACTAGGGGGTGGTTTTTTAGTCGGTAATAATAATAATAATAATAATAATAATAATAATAATAATAATAATAATAATAATAATAATAATAATAATAATAATAATAATAATAATAATAATAATAATAATAATAATAATAATAATAATAATAATAATAATAATAATAATAATAATAATAATAATAATAATAATAAGCGGTGGCGTTGCTACTTTGCTAAGGGATGATGTCCAGTATGATAGCATATTAGTCAACAGTGACCTACAGGTGGTAGCAGTACGATTGAACAGGCCGATACAAATAACTCTATGTAATATATACTTACCTGAATATAACTGGAGTATCGAAGATCTAGACCATATTGTAAGTCAACTAACTGGTCCTTTTGTGGTGGTAGGAGATTTTAATGCCCACAGTCCTCTCTGGGGATCTACTAAGACCGATACAAGAGGCCGCGTGATCAACCGCTGGCTAGAAAGAGACGATTTGGTGTTACTAAATACTGGAGCACCTACAAGCTTTAACACTATTTCAAATAATTTCTCTGCGATAGACCTGTCGCTTGCCTCGAGCTGCTTGGCTGTAGAACTAACCTGGACTACGGCAGACAACCTACATAACAGTGATCATTTTCCGATTATAATACAAACTGACATTCCAATGCCTATCCGATCAGTTGCAAAAAGATACAACACGGCTAGAGCAGATTGGACCTGCTTCATGAAAAATTTGCATCCTCCTGAAACTGTAAATGTTCAATCAGTTACAAGCGCGATAATTAAAGCTGCAAATAAGAGTATTCCATTTACTAAAGCAAAACCAGTAAAACGGTTTGTGCCTTGGTGGAGTTATGAAGTTCAAATCGCTATAAAAGAAAAAAAGAAAACGTTCTACAAATTTAGAAGATTTCCTACCACCGCAAACTTGATAACGTTTAAACGAGCACGGACAGAGTGCAAAAGGGTTGTACTTGAAAGCAAGAAAAATTCTTGGAACAAATACACCTCTACAATTACGCCTGAATCAGATGTAAAACAAGTATGGAGAAAAGTAAAATCAATACAAGGTAAAAATACTCTAGAACCACTTACCTATATCCAGACGAGTCAGGGAGTGGTGACAGAGAATCCAAAAGAAATTGCAGAAATTCTTGCAGTACACTTTGCAAGCGTCAGCAGCACGGGAAATTACTCTATAGAATTCCAAGAAACATTACCTGAAAGAGAAGAAAATTATGTTAACTTTGACAGCGTAGACACTAAGCAATATAACGTACCTTTTACATTGGAAGAGTTGGAGTGTGCTCTGATCAGAGCTAAACTATCCTCTCCTGGTATGGATATGGTGTCAAACGAAATGCTGAAACATATAACTCCTGATATGAAACAAGCTCTGTTGACACTTTTTAATAACTTGTGGAAAGAAGGCACATACCCAGAAGAATGGAAAGAAGCTATAGTTGTGCCCATAAAAAAACCTAAAAAAAAAGCCACTCTACCAACTAGTTATAGACCCATTAGTCTAACGTGCTCTATGGGTAAAATCATGGAAAGGATGATAAATAATCGATTACAGAACTACCTAGAAAAAGAAAAAATATTAGTGCCGTATCAGGCAGGTTTTAGAAAGGGCCGTTCAACGGCGGACCACCTTGTCCTACTAGAAAATATTGTACAAGAAACTTTCAGGAAACGGGAACATGCAATAGCGGTCTTCTTTGATATCAAAGGGGCCTATGACATGGCATGGCGGCATGGTATACTAGAAAAACTTTATAAGTATGGTGTAAGGGGCAATATGGCCTTACTAATCCAGTCCTTTCTTAAAAATAGGCATTTTAGAGTGCGAGTGGGTAGCTCATACTCAAAAGTTAAAGTTTTGGAGAATGGAGTCCCACAAGGCTCAACTCTAAGCTGTACACTGTTTGCCATTGCTATTAACGAGATAGCAAAAAATGTACCCGACGAGATATGCAAATGTCTATATGTTGATGATGTTAGCTTTGTTATATCTGGAAAATCAATAGGCTCAGCGACAAAAATAATGCAAGCTGCAATAGATAATTTATCTAAAAATGCAGCAGAAGTTGGTTTTCAATTTTCGAGTGAAAAAACACAATGTGTACATTTTTGTAGGCTAAGAAAGCCCCACTATGACCCTGTTATATATTTAAACAGAAGGACAATTTCATGTGTTGATCGAGTAAAATTCTTGGGAGTAATATTTGACAGGAAACTTACCTGGATAGACCATATTACCTCTCTAGAGGATAAATGTCGATCAAACATGAATATGATCAAAGTTTTGGCTCACACTAAGTGGGGAGCAAATACAAAAAGCCTAATAAGTATCTACCAGTATCTTGTACTATCACGTATGGACTACGGCTGCATGGCATATTCGTCAGCTCGTGAAAGCGCGCTACGAAAACTTGACAGAATACATCACCTGGGTATAAGGTACTGCTTAGGAGCTTTTCCAACAACACCAATCGATAGCTTATACTGTGAGTCAGGCCTCCCTGCCTTGGACCTGAGAAGAAAGCAATTAATGACATCATACTTGATACAAGTCAAATCGTTTGTGGATCATCCAAATAATAGTTTTCTGCACCTGGAGAGAGACGAGTACATGAATCGTCCGACTATAACTCGACCACTTGGAATTCGCGCAAATGAGTTTCTTAATGAAATTGATTATCAAATACCAATAAATACACCTGAAATAGCTTTTAGTAAATTACAGTATAAAAACATAATAAAAGAAAAGATCCTGAGTAAATGGCAGAGTAAGTGGAATGATAGGAACACACAACTTGCACTAATAAAACCAGAAATTAAATATGGATATGATAGCCTAGATGACACCAGGGAGAACGCGGTGAAGACTCATCGTCTAAGATCAGGACACACAGCGCTTACCCACCAGCACTTGCTAACGGGTAACGATCAACCTAAATGTGAGGAATGTCAGGTCAACTTGACAATAACACACATTATATGTGAGTGCCCTAAATTTAGAAGTGCAAGGTGTAAACATAAAATACAGCACAACATTGCAGATAACCTGAAAGAAAAAGACAAAATTATTAATACTATAACCTTTCTAAAAGAAATCAAACTTTTTGAAGAACTATAAGATACAATAGGTATCTGTGATACCTACTTGTGAATTTTAACTATGATACATACCTGTGATAGATAACACGAAGATGTAGCAAAGCTAATGGCCTCGGTAGCCGACGCTTACTAGGGGGTGGTTTTTAGTCGGTAGGAATCCGACACTACCTTTTTGGTGTCTTTTGAAGATTTTCCACCGCCTACAAAAAAAAAAAAAAAAAAAAAAAAAAATAATAATAATAATAATAATAATAATAATAATAATAATAATAATAATAATAATAATAATAATAATAATAATAATAATAATAATAATAATAATAATAATAATAATAATAATAATAATAATAATAATAATAATAATAATAATAATAATAATAATAATAATAATAATAATAATAATAATAATAATAATAATAATAATAATAATAATAATAATAATAATAATAATAATAATAATAATAATAATAATAATAATAATAATAATAATAATAATAATAATAATAATAATAATAATAATAATAATAATAATAATAATAATAATAATAATAATAATAATAATAATAATAATAATAATAATAATAATAATAATACTAATAATAATAATAATAATAATAATAATACCTCCCCAAGGGTATCACCTTGTCGTGGTGGGGAGGCTTGTAGTACCTGTGGTGAATTGAGTAGCCTCGGGGAAACTAAGAATACCCCGCAATCTCGTGGTGGAAGCAATCGTGCCCAGGAGATGAATGGCCCCGCGAAGTTGGGTCTTAAACGATGCCCTCCAGACATATGGCGAAATCTGGTTGTATTTTAGCCTTTCTG